>QEOT01003838.1:0-22382 GCA_003123785.1 Pterocarya stenoptera
GAGAGAGAGAGAGAGAGAGAGAGAGAGAGAATACCGCTAGCAACTCCACCACTGGCTGCATCACGGAATGTTGCATGATAAATAGCCCTTCTAGCCAACTCTGCAGCTTCTTCAATTGACATATCATACCGGTAACTGGTGCAAGTACCACATAAACAGTGGAAATTTTACATATAAGAATATATTTAACTCCGGGAAAAATCAGGCACAAAAGAAAAGATGATCAAACAAAAAAGAGAAAAACAATCAATTATATTGCCAAAGAAAATATGAAAGAAAAGAAAAGAAAAGCAGGGCTCCCTTCAACTCAAGGGCCATGGAATCAGGAAAAGAAGTGAAAGGCAGCATCCTCCAATGGAAGTCATACGAGTTTTACATATTGAAAAAATAGCACAAAAAATATGGATAAGGCTGCCATGTTCAGCCAAGTTCCTCTACAGTTGCCTCCCCTATATACCACACAACATTCTCAGGAATCCTGCGCATTCCTATGAAGTCCGATTAAGATTGATCAACTGCAGAATTACTAAAAACAAAGTACCATCATCTATCTGCTGCAATTGCAACAGTCTAGGAGCTCCTTCAATAAAAATAGCCCACAATCCAGTCTCCCATACTTCACACAGCTCTTTCATGCATCCGGTTCTTTAACACTATCCACCTGCTTCTTGATCTTTTATTTTTTTTAATTTTTTGTTCATTCTCTTTTCTTATATATTTTAGCTTATTGTTCTCGTGTTTCAAAAAATAAAACTACCTACTTATTATCATTTTCACAGTAATGCCACATATTGTTTCCTTCAACAAATTCAAGTGGATACTTGGACATTCATTTTCGATAAACAAGGGCTCAGTCCTCAATAGGACACAAGAAAATGTAAAAATTATTGAAAGGTCACGCACCCGTTATCCAGCACACCATAAGCATAGGGTGAACCAGATCCAACTGAAAATCTTGTTCCTTTGAGCCTTCCTCCTTCACTGTCCACATAATATAGCCCGGGACCCTACAGCCCATGAAAAAAAATATGTTATAAAAGTCTCATTAAAAGAAAATGTAAATAAATGGCGTGTGACATTCATATGTTGATACCGTTTCATCCCATCCAGCAATCATGGTCCCAACGGACAAACCCATTCCACGGTAAGAGAACAGAATGTTTGCCAGCAACTTTGATGCCCCTGTAACTGAAATTCTGCGCTTGTTTGCTAATTCATGCAGTCGGCACTAAATAACACAAAACTATCCATCAAATGATGTAAGAAGGTAACCCAGTACATAAAAAGCACCACCACTAGACCGCATTCCAGTTGAATAACCCACCATTATCTCATCCATAAAACGAATACTCACATGCGTTATGGTATAATGCATCACATTAAAATCTCACTTACGAAAAATTTAGTTTAAGACATTGAAGCTTAATGACAACATCTGCACCACAAACTTCACAGTACAGAGCAAACAGTACTAACCTATCATACCAGCTATAAAACCATCCACTCAAGATTAATTGCTGCTAACATTCCTGAAAATGAGTATTATAAACATGAGAAAAGTAACCTAAATATATTACCTTAATGCCAAGATTTCTGTGCCAAAATTGACAGTCAGCAGCTCCTCCAGCCATAGTGCCAAGCATGTAAGGATTAATTTCAATAATTTTCTTCACAGACTGAGATGCTGATAAGATGAAGCCAGAGAGAATAAATACAAAATCTTTTTCATTCCAAAGGCAACACAAACAAGAGTAATGCTACATGCAGTCGTGAAATGCGCAAGTATCGTGCAGTCGCTTTAAAAAAAAAAAAGTGGGGTCTACTATTAAAAAATTAATTTTTTTCATGTAGATCCGGTATTTATTCACTTTTTTCAAAGTGTTTGCGTGACGCTTGCGCACTCACGACTGTAACTATCGCTTTTCCACAAACAAATGCCATCACTAATGTTACTTCCAACATGAAAATGGTCAACTATTCATGGAAGAAATAATTATAAGCTATGCCACATAAACTAACAAAAGAGAATGTTTAAGGCCGGGACAAGGGTAAGCATGTTTGTGCATGTGACCAAGAATACATAAGCATTTCATCAACAAGTCCATTTTATCAAGCAAAACTGGAAAATCAGTATCCAAAAACCTAAAATTACTGGCAAAGTATAGAAAAGGAACAGAGTCAACATACAGATATAGCCTCCCATGCTAGCTCGAGAATCAGCAGCAACCATGACACCCTCCTTGAATATGAAAGCAAGCGTGGTGGTTCCCTTTGCTGGCTTCACCATCTGTACAGCCTCTTTCTGAAAGCCATCAAACTGAAACAAAAGAAGAAAGAAAAACGCTTCAGATAAGCAGATACAACTCCTGCCATCTCTAATATGATTTGGAAATGATATAACATAAGAAACACGATTAGAACTCACGTCAATCGTATCGGGAATCTCGAAGGATGGGGCAGCTGAAAACCCATCATTAAGTTCATTGCTCGACCCAAAGAATGGTGCAGTTGGTTCAAGACCACTAGTATCAAGCTTCATTCTTTTTTATAAACTGTGACAAGGAATTGAGTTTGACCTGAACAATGAGTCCTTGCAAAACTAATATGAAATTTGAATTGCACAACTAATAATGGCGACCAAAATAAATATAGCATCGCTGGATCCATTGAACAATATATAAATAAATAAATAAATCACAATGCACATAAAATCAGAGCTTGAGCTCGTTCCACAGCATTCTGGATCCATTTGAAATATAAATACATAAAGAAAAATCACAATGCGCATAAAATCAGAGCCTGAGCTAGTTCCACCGCATTCTGGATCCGTTTGGACTATCAATACATAAGGGCAAGACACAATATGCATAAACTCAGAACTTCAGCTAGTTCCACAACGTTGGGAGAAAAACCCTACAGCATAACTTTCTAGCAAGATATCAGATCAAATTTCGACCAAATTCAATTATCAAAAGAAAAAAGTATAGTTTGTTGTGTTTTTTCTTTACCCGAATATAGTGTAAAATATCAGATTAGGTACACCTTAAGGACGTAATAGACTCAGTCGAATAACTATTTTAATTTTCGCAGACCCAGAAATTTAGTTATAATTGGGAAAAAAAAACTCATGTTCAAGGCCTGATTTCTTTCTTACATTTTCTGGACAGCCATATAGAAAACCTAATTACGCAATCGTAAGACTAAAGAGAAGGAAGGGGGAGGGGTAATTCGTAAGCCCTGGAAGTAAAACCCGATCCAAATCGCCTCTATATTTACAAAGGAACTGAGAAACCGAAATTCATTGGGATGTAAGATAATTTTCAAATTACCTTTGTAATAGACAAGGCAACGAAACGGAAACGAAGACGAATAACAGGCTGAGAGATCGAATGCGAGACTGCAGAGTGCAGATGGAGGGAATGCTTCGGAGCGCGCTATCAAATCACCGAAGTAATATGACGTGGGTTTTCTTGCTCTTCAGGTTAAGTGTGAAGACTGGGCCGGACTTGGTTTTGTCTGTAAAGTATCTTTCCAGGCCAGGAATATATTGCACTGAGAAATGGGTTCGAAATTGGGCTCATCGACTTTTTTTAACAAGTACACGTTCATGCAAAAACAAATATTAATGGGTTTTGGGCATCAAGTAGCCCAATTTGTATGGATGTTAGATATTTTTGTCTGAAACTTGGCTGTGTTCTGAATTTTTTCCGTTTGGATGTAGAAACGGTTTTATCTCATCTCATATCATTATTATAAATTTTTTAAATTTTTATATAAAATATAATAAATAATTTAACTTCTCAACTCCTAAAATAATAATAATATTAAAAAATAATATTCTAACAATATTTTATTTAATTTTTAACTTTCATATAGAATCATCTCATCTCATTATCCAAACGGGCCTAGTTGTGTTTTTTCGTTGAAAATATTTTACACGTTACACTCCCATCTCATTATATAAAATTAAGGAATAAATTAAAAATAATAAAAATATCACATTTTACATAACGAGATAAAAGTAAAATAAAAATATAATAGATAGGATTCTAGAATTGATTCAATATGAATCGAATAGCTCACGATTCACATTGAAAAAAGATGTTGAATTCAACTGACCAAATATATATCATATATAATTTTTAATATTTTATAGTTTTTCTTCCGAAAAAAATATTTGCATGAAACATGCTGTTTAACTTAATATGGTTCAAACGACATCATTTTGCTGTTAAAAACCTTAATATCACTCGAACCCCACGCCTCTCAAATATCTCTTGCGATTTTCTCTCTAATTGTGTTTTGTCGTTGCTTTATTCTCCTTATTGTTGTCTTCTTTCTCTCTGTTGTCGTCTCGGTTGTCACAATACCTATATTGCCTTGATCGTCTCCGTGTTGCTATATGATTTTTAGAAGTATAATCATATTAGAATTGGGCTTTTTATTGGACCTATAATTAAAAAAAAAAAAACAACCATAAACTTAGTTCATAAATGATTCAAATATATAGGTAGCAATCGACATAACTTATTGAAAAGCTTATTAAATGAACCGATCATAGATTCATAGGCAGTCAACATCAGTCGATGACTTTTTTTTTGGGTAATTACTTGTAATTATTTAAGAGTTTTGACTTGTCCGCATTTTCGTTTCTAGAAAGAGAAGTTCCTCGTTCTCTAAAAAAGCTATTTATCCTTTTCAAGTATTTTCACCCCATCCTTCTCTCTGTTCCTTTTCCAGTATCGATATATGTATATGTTTTGTTGCTAGTATTTTTTTATCTTTTCTTTCCACCGGTTCGATTTTGGTCAAATCTATCTCACTCCTGCGACCGACTATCGACACTCGCCCCACCATGCAACTCCTCAGCCACCAATCTACCAGGACGAAACAAAACCACAGTGAAAATCTTGGGGCATGAAGCTCACGTTCACACATTGTCAGGCCATAATGTGTCTATCGGCTACATATGTTGCACTAGTAGATTATCCACCTCAAAGATCTTCTAGATTTGCCCCACCTCATCTCACAATCACCAACGTGTAGTCTCCACATGCCACTACAAGTGCGTGTGAGGCCCAGCGCAATCCAGTCCATCCAATGCCGATTTTTCTACTATGTTTCCGTTGTCCCTAATCGATGATCTTGAGAAAGGGAATCCAGATCTCTTCAAGAAAATCTCAAGACAACAAATTGCAATGCATTTGATCTCAAAACTCTTTTTTTTTTTTTTCTGTACTTATACGTTGTGGTTGTTGTAATTGGGTGTTTGTTAAAGAACCCCACCCATTCCTCATGTATCTCATTCTCCTTATATGAATGATATATTTGTTTGCTTGGGGGGGGGGGGGTAAGAAGAAGAAAAACATTAGTCGATGACAATTTAATTTCCCAACTCGGAGTTTAGGGTAAGAAACTTTAATTTAAATCCTATGTACACCATGAATGAGATTGTTCAAAGGGAAGGCTTATTTTGCTTTTAGTGCACAAAATCGTTCAAATTATAAAGCAGGGTGATGACTCTTACCCGATTTACTTCAAAATTAAAATATGGTGGATTGATTATTATCCTTTAAAATTGGATCCTTTTCATATAATAGATAGAACCTTTTAGAGTCCGCAACTTCCAAAAATAAGGGATTAGAGAGTGCTGGCTATGGGGTTCGAACCCATGCGCACTTATGTGCAGAAGATCTTAAGTCTTCCCCCTTAACCTCTCGGGCAAACCAGCAAGCACATGGGCATATTCTGAAATGCAATACCTAGTTTTACCTCCAATTAAAAGAAAAGAGGTAGGTTTGAAAATTAATGATGTGTAGGGGGTCCCTCAATAAACGTTTGCCTATAACAGAGGATACAGCCCATAGGACTTTTTTTTTTTTGTGTCAAATCATTAGCATGCACTCTTAATAATAGATAAAAGATTCATGCAAAGAACGCGGACTTTACTACCAGCAACTTTGATTATCACATGCAATCCATGAGCCCCCCTAACCCTCCAACCATACATATCACACACCAGTTGCCAGTTGGTACTGCCTACAGGCCTCCTATCCCCTAGTATTGATGCCACAACTAAATGAAATCATCAAGTTCGGGTTCCCAACCCAGATTCTACTCACGTACATGATTATGCGTTCAGGGTTTTTAGCTCAGACAAATTATATATGTAGTAGTTTCCCATATTTTTTGTTAAAAAAAAAAAAAAATTCACCATTAAAAAAATTAATTTTTTTTTTGTTCATGTTAGTCTCAGATTTAATATTTTTTTTTAAAGGAAGCGTGCGACCTGTAAAAAAAGGGAATCTATCATTAAAAAAAAAATTTATGTAAGTCTTAGATTTATTTTTTTTATTTTTAAATAAATATATAAGACTTACATATCTTAAAATTATATTTACCTTTACTCTTTAATTTGGTACCAACTAAAATCGGGAGACGAAGAAATTAAGGTGAGATATTTGGTTAGGTTTGGATAATGGGCTAATTTGAATTTAGAGATGAGATAAAATATTTTTAGATGGAAGTTGAAAAAAATATTGTTAGAATATTATTTTTTAATATTATTATTATTTTGAAATTTGAAAAAGTTGAATTGTTTATTATATTTTATGTAAAAATTTGAAAAAGTTATAATAATGAAAATGAGATGAAAGATTTTTTAAATTCAAACGGGACTGAGTTGAGATGAAATAAATTGAGATGAAAGTTAAAAGTTGAATAAAATATTATTAGAATAATATTTTTTAATATTATTATTATTTTAAAATTTTAAAAATTAAATTATTTATTATATTTTATATAAAAATTTATAAAAATTATAATAATGAAATGATACGGGAAATATCTAGAATGTTTATCAATCCAAACTAAACGTTAATACAGTCTTTCGTGCACAAACGTGGTGGAATATAATTATGCAGAAGTCAGCGGCATTAAAAGATTAAATTATAATTCACTGGTAAATCGCCGCCATAACAGTCCCTTTTTTTTTTTAATCACATTTTTCATGAGAATGAATTAACTAACAACAATCGAATGCACCCGACATGAACATTCAAGTAAGACCAAACGACGGCCACTTGTTTAAAAAATAAAGTGAACATGGTCAACTCAGGACGTCCGATTTAGGTTGGACCCCCCCACCCAAATGATGATGTACCCAAAATATTGTATTGGTGGCTGTGATGAAAGGTGTTTGTGATGATTTACATGCCTTCATGATTACTCTCTTAAAGCTTGTAAAATCAATCATAAGATCAACATTAAGTGGTAAAAGCTGGAAATTCAAATAATAATGGGATGTCTTGCCGAGGTCCTGATCAAGAACTTTAAGCAAGATCAAACGGATAGTTATTCAAATATAAGTACCAATTACTCATAATTCTTCAAATAAAAATGTCCAATAATCATGGAAATAATAAGCTTAAGGTGTATATGACTATTTTGTTTCTGGGCTAGAGGTTTCCTTTTTAATTTCTGGGTCTGAGCCATGAGAAGTTGGATAGGCATCAAAACTAGGAGCGGTTTTATTTTGTCACTTATATTTGTTCGCTGTAAGTTATGGTTAGGTCAAAATTAATTTTTTATTTTTTTTTTAAATTTGTTTATTCATATTTTTTATTATTTTAAAATAATTTTAAAAAAGATACAACAAATTAACTAATTATTTCTTTAATTATTAAATAAAAAAAAACGAATTAAAATACATGAGTGTTTAATCTCAAATAGCATTATTCCGAAACTAATGATGACAACAGGAATTGAAGCTCAAAAGTAGACCGATGTGGCAAATTTCGGCCTTGGGCTGCGTGCGTTTCAAAAAAAATCACCGACATGTTGCTGTTTTTTTACCAAGTAACCAGGAGTGATGATCGTGGTGAAATTCCGAGCAGCCCAAAAGAAAATACAACCTGGCAAAGATCCGAATGGTAGTTAAATAGCAACAAGGAGCTTTATCTCCGATGTATAAGTATGGATCTAAACCCATCTCAAATTCTCAATTCATTTTAATTTATTATTATAATTTTTTAAAATTTTAATACGTAATATAATAAATAATTTAATTTTTTTAATTTTAAAATAATAATAATATTAAAAAATAATATTCTAATAATATTTTATCATCTAAACTCAACTCATCTTCAATTTTTTTTTTCAAACATAATTATCAAAACAAGCTAAACAAATTTGGGATCGTCAATCTATTGCAAAAACGATGACACTAAAATAAAAGTAAATAAAAAATAATCAAACAATCAATCATATGATACATATAATTTATGTGGTTCGGTAATGTGTATATATCTATGGAACTGCAAAATATTTTATTATATTAAGGAATCACTATATACACTTTGGAGCCATTTTTTAGTGTACAAAACAGTTGTACAGTACAAAATAAACATATTTATAAGATTAAACAGTGAAAATCTTAATTTTCACTTTTCTGTAACATTCACATGAATTGAGTGTCGAGTTTGCATCAAGCGAACTTTCTGACTAAATTTCACTCAAGCCCACGCTCCATGGCACAAGTTTCATTGAAAATCTATTAAAAAATCATAATAAATCATTATCAGGTTTAATCATCAAGTCGGATTGCCACAACAATAAACAAGGCTCTCTATAAATCCAACACAATCTTGAAAGAACCCATCATACAAATGATATAATTATCCAAATCTTGATCTATGTTAATCTCAAAGACTCGACATGTTCTTCGCCGCAGACGACACAATTACAGCCTTTTTTCAGATGAAATGAGCTGCCAAATTGACAGCAGTGTGCGTACCAATATCATTAAGAGAGAAAACGACGCTGGGTTATATATAGAGAGATGATCACTCGTCGTTTGTACAAAATATTAATACTGAAACTGAAAGTTACGTTAGTCTCTGGTCAAAGGTCGATGAAAGCTGTTCTAAAATAAAAGTGAAGCTTTGAGAATGGATCCGCATGTTGTTAGGTGCATAATCCCAAATTTTGACTCTGACTCGGAGACGTGACACCTCTTGTTTCTTAGTGCTTCCTGGGACCGATGCCACGGTTTCAGCTTTCATATAGGGGGAGTCTTGGACTGATCTTGGCCCACATCACTACGCTTAGGAAAAAATAAATAAAATCCTTATTTCTTACCTCCTTAGTCCTTACCACAGCTAAAGTCCCATCCATCCTGAATTTCGAACTTGAAGTACTTTTAATCATAGACAAAAGAATATATTATTTAATATTACTTATGTTCATTTTATTTAAAAAATAAATTTTAAATTTTCCATGTCATATATAGGACTATTCATTTAGATTCCAATCCGAACTAATGTTTCAAAATCGAACCGGAATCCATACCAGATTAGCTCAAGTCAAATCCGGGCCGGAAACTCAAACCAGTTAATATTATTTACATGGAATAATTTTCTTTAAAAAAGAAATTTTAAATTAAACAAGTCATATATAGGACTATTCATCTGGATTTCGATCCAAACTAATGTTTCAAAATCAGACAGGAACCCATATCGGCTTAGATTCGGTCAAACTCAGGCTGGAACTCAGATTGAAACTAGTTTTTAAAAATCTAGAATCCGAGTTATGGGTTGCACCCCGAATTTTTTTTTAATCAAAACCTACATGTTATGAATATTTTTTCATAAAAAAATATTTATGCAGCATTCAAACTCAATTTATTTAATTTTTTAAATCAAAGCATATATATTCCTTGACCACTAATAAAAAGTCATGTAAAGAAGAGAATATAAAAAATTTATAAAATGGATGATTCATTAGACATAATATGTATTTTCTTTTTGAGTTTGTGTCCATTTAGTTGCTAGAAAGGAACACACAAAAAAAGAACATTAAAACATTCAATCAGAAAAGAAGAAAAAAAAAGTCAGATTCCTGGTTTAAAACCAGGTATCGAGACTGAGTGTACTTGAATTTTTTTATGTGGATACCGGCCCAGATTTGTTCTGGGCCGTAACCCGTAACCGGAACCAAGATAACTGGGTTAGAAAAAAATTCAGCTCAGATGAACAAACCTAGTTAAATTTTACTATTTAAGTGATGTAAATAGCTTAAAATTTTTAAAATAACAGTACTCCCTTCTACATTTTTCCATCTCAATCATGTCTATTGAAATTGGGTCTGTTAATGTAAATATCTCCAATTCTTTAATATAAGATATTTAACGGTATTATTTAAATCCGTCTCGTACGATAATAATTAACTTATAACAACTTATATAGCATACCATGAAGAAATAGCTATGTTTAATATCGGAAATCATGTAAAGGGTTTGGAATTGGTTGACAGGACCTGCCTTGTCGCCGACATTTTTATGTTCTTAGTATATATAAACAATCAAAATAATAATAATAATTAATTCATGGGACTTTGAAATATATAATAGTGGCTGCATCGAGAGGGGTCAATTAACCGACCACATATATAGAAAATCGGAATTATTTGGAACAAAATCATATGTAGCTGCCGGTAACGTGCCAAATGTAGGGATGCAACTAAACTAGAAAAAGAAAAAATCCCGCCTTTTCCTACAATCACTCTTAAAAGTAAACAACCGGAATGTCAAAAAACAAAGTCCACGTGTATCGTTTCAGAAGACGTCGACGACTCGACATGTACCTGTAAACACCGTTTTGGACTTTCCATTGATTACACACGCGCACCCAACGCGTAAAAACAGTTGGCCATCTCCATGTTGGCTGTTATCTGTTATTGGAATAAAGTTTTGTTAAAAAAAAAAAAAAGAGGTTATTGATCCACTCATATCTACAAATATTTTGTTATTAGGCATTTTAATAGCAATATAAGTTATTTTAAAAATATGATGTAAATATTTAAATTTATTTATTTATTTAATTTAAATTTTTAGAATAAACTGTAATTTTACATTATATTAGAAATAGATTTTTAATATTTCTTTTGCACTGTTAATACCTTTATCTATCCCATTTTTCTTAGTACACAATATGAAAAAAAATAAAATAAATAAATATTAAAGAACTTTTCTAAGCTGAAAGTCATGAATATATAATTTAATTATTTGGCCTATTTCATTAATTTTGTGTAAGATTCATGTAGAATTAAGAGTTTTGACAAAATTTATCAATTATGAATTTAGTGTATATAGTTGGAATTGTACGGATGTACGGAGTAGGTTTAAGATAACCTCAATATAATTAAAAAAAAAAACGATTTCAGTTTAGTCTCGCGTGGAGAAAGCGCGTGTGAGTTGCAACCTGTTTACGAGATAAGACTCCCCTTTTCTCACCCCTGATTGGAGGGAAAGCTACAGCAGTTAGCTCCGTGAGTTTCGGATCTAGGTGGTGATTTTACTATTTTGTCCGGTAAAAGAGGTCTGTTAAAATTGGTGGTTAAAAACACAACCACGTGGACTCGAACCGGACCCGCATTTTTATAATCAGACAGAATTGGGGATTCCTGTTCCCGTACTCCTGCGTGGAGACATCCGCTGCCAATGAAATCATTTTTATTTATGTTGACGAGTGTGCCCTTGTGAGACTTTTGTAATTACGTGCTGTGATGCGGAATAGGCAAACATTTTTATCTCATTTTATTATTATAATTTTTTAAAAATTTAAAATGATAATAATATTAAAAATAATATTATAATAATATTTATTTAATTTTTAATTTTAATCTTAACTCATATCATTTCAATTCACTATTCAAACGACATCTAAATTAAGGATGATAGAGCTCCCATTAGGATAATAATTTGTGTTTTCGAATCGTATTTATATCATGTCAAGTTATGAATATTGAATTATATGTGGCAATTTGAATCCGACTTGTTAAGTTAAATGTGTCAAACTTTTAAACTTTATCCAATATATTTAGATAATAAGTTGTGTCATGTCATCTGTTTCAATCCATTTAATTAGAACTAACACACATAACTCACTTTGAATTGATTAATATAATTTCATATAAAAGTTAAAATTTATATTTATTAACAATCACAATATCTTTTAAAAAAATAAGACTACATTCTAACAAAAAAATATCAACATTTTTCAAAATTTAACATGTAGTAAAACTAACTTTACAAATCCTACAATAAAAAATATGAGTATAGATCCAGAATTACAATCACAGTAATAAAAATATAAACATATTGAGTAATGCAAATATTATAACTTAACAATAATTAAATTGTAATTTTGAAATAAAATAAAAATAGACAAAACGGGTTGATTTTGGATAAAGCCGGTTGACCCGTTTTATAAATTGCGTATTGACGGGTCAATCCCTTTTAACCCCAATTCATCATGTTTTCTTATTTAGTAGCATGATTAATGAATATAGAAAAGTATGCAAGTTTATAGAGCTTTTGGCCACATTACTCCCTCTAATCATCGGCTTGCAATGTGTTACGATGCTTTAATAATCATTGATTGATTGCTACATGTTTAAGTTCTTAATTTCGAAAGGCTTTAAGTAATTTTATAAATTTGCTATTTAAATAAAAATATATTTAAATATTATAAATACATATATGCACACACCACGTAGGATATGGGAAATGATGAGTTGAAATGAATAATTATTAATTTTCTAAAAGGGGCATTTGATACTAGCGTTAGAAGCTAGGTAATTTCTTCATTATGCTTATATACAATAAGTGCATAATGACGTAACTTAAGCTTGCTTTGTTAGTGTAGATATTTGTATATCAAGTACAATGGAATATGCTTCATATAAATTTATTTTATACCAAGAAAAATATCCTTTATTAATGTAGATCTTTATACATCAAGTACAATGGATGGTACTATGATGGAAAAAGATTGTTTTAAATTGGAAAAAAGAGCTAGTCTTTAATATATAAATTGAAAGTAAAATGAAGAAGAAGAAGTAACTTATTTCTTAACCACGTTACAATTCAAAAGGCTTATAAAATAAGAAGAATGTTATACATTAGCTACTATTCATTTTTATACTTCACACTTATAATTTTTTTTTTCCATAAGATGTGGGATAATAAATGGTAACTGATGAGAATAATTTTTCATAAAATAAACTTAAAAAATCCAATTAAATTGTTTGTCTTTTTAGTGAATTTGAATCTAACCTGACTCAATCAAGTCCTAGAGAAGGATTATATTTTTAAAAAAATGCTGTATTAACCTATTTATTTTGAGACAATGTCTTCGATTGTAAACAGTTAATTAAATACGTGCTTATAAAAAAAATGAGAATTTTACATACCGCACTCTTATTCCACTTTTATCTTATTATAATTAGGCGAGATTGCCCATCAACTTTTGATTTTTTGTAATAAAAAGATAATCTTATAGTTATAACGCCTGATTTGCATAATGGGTTCTAGTGAGATGACATGAATTGAGATGTTTTGTGAATAGTAATGGGATATTTGAGTTAAGATGAGACAAGTTAGAAATAATTTGAGTTAAATTATTTTATAGAGTTTTGAAAAATGAGAGAGAAAAAATTGAATAAAAATATTATAAATTTAAATTTTGTTAAAATAGAATATTTTAATATAATTTTTATTTTGAAATTGAAAAAAGTTGATTTTTTTTTGTATTTTGTTTTGAAGTTTGGAAAAGTTGTGATAATTAGCTAATGATTAAATAAAAAATTTAAAAATTTGAAATTGAAAAGTATTTATGTTTCTAATATTTGGATATTAAGATGAGATATGATGAAATGAGATGAGATGGAAGTATCTTTCTATCTAAACTACACCTTAGGTTACGTTTGGGTAGTGAGGTATTATGAGGTATTGTGTGAATAAAAGTGAAAAAATAATGAAAAAAATATTAAATAGTAGTGAAAATTAATAATAAAATAATAAATAATAGTGAGGTAATAATTGAGAATATCTCTATACCCAAACTAGGCCTAAGAGAATTGGCAATTGCTTATGCATATTCATATTCATATAATATATCTCTAAATTGGTCTACATAGGGCTCTGCATCTTCAAAATCTTGCATAGTTATGAAAAATATTTGTTTAAATTTAAAGAAATACTATTCACTCCCCAAATATTATTATATTGTTTTTTTTTCTCTCCCACTTATTAAAATCAACTTTATGGAATTTGTCTTAAGATGATTTTGATATATGAAATTTGTATTAAGTTGATGACACAAAGTGTTTTTTAATACATATTAATATTTATTGATAAAATTTATCATTTTGATATATGAAATTAGTAATATTTAGATATATGGAATTGATATTTTTGAGCACATGGTGTTAATTATAAAATATATAAAAATAATAATTTTAAGAAAAAAATAAAAAATTTATTATTGTTATTTAGTTCAAAGATGTATATAATTTAATATAAAATTTTTTCTTAATATGTAAAATCAGTATTCAAAAAATATAATTTTAAAAATACATATAAAAAAACCACCACTAATGCTCTAAAATTCAGTTGAGGGCAGAGAGCCCTAAACTTTACAATCTTCCTCCATCAACTTGCTTAAAAGGGAAAAAAAACCGAAATAACCAATGAGGAGGATAATTTAGTCAATTGGGTACATTTATGACAGATCTACTAACCGACAAACGACGAGGTCGGCAACTGTCGGCCGGTGTACCGGGGAGACAATAGCGGCGAAATAATTCCCGATCCCCTCTTATTATTGTTATTATTTTTCCCCCCCAAAAAAAAAAAAAGGACTGAAAAAACAATCATTTTATTTTTCACAGTTATTTTATTTTCCCTTAAATAACACTTCGAATCTTTGAAAAATCTATTTCCGATTCCCAATATCCTTCACCATCTACAACTTCTCTCAACAATCTCCCTCAGTCCATCTCTCTCCCTAACAAACTGCAATGAGATGGAAGTTAGCTAGCAGATCACTGCGACCTTAATTTCCTGTTTGGTTTCCGGGATTCATTTTACATGCTATTGTATGAAGCCTCCTTGGCTTGATTCCGTATTTTTCTGGTGCGTTTTGGGCTCCAAACCCTAGCTTCCCTCAGCCCAATAGTTCACTTCTGGATTTCTTTTTCTCGCTTGAGCTGTGGTTTGGTTTACGGAAATGTTCAATTTTTTTCAGTTGTTTTTTGTGATCTTCTTTCCGTGTATTTTTTTCCCTGCTTGGGTGTAAATCACATTCCGTAGCTAATTCGCGTATTATGGTTAGGAGTTGCTTTATTTGTCTAACCAATTCCTATAAATGTGGATGCACTGCTTTTTTCGCTGTATTTGGAATTTCATTATCTCTGGGTGATTTCTTCGTCTCATCCCAGCTAAAAAGCTTTATCTAGGAAGTCATTTCGAATTCCGCTTTTTTGGAATCTTGAATCATCGGTATTCGAGTAAATGTTCAAATCAATTTGTGTTTTTTTTTTTCCTACCATCATTCCTGTTTCGTTTGTTCTCTCTGTTTGTGATTTTTTTTTTTTTTCAAATTTTAAAATTTTCATGTTTGATGAAATGTCAGATTCAGATCATTTATTTAATTAATTTTCTCTTCATTCCTTTCGTACTGTCATGTCTGGATCCATTGCGTTCGATAGAAAAAACGTAGTACTCCGTGCCGAGGACCCTGTTTTTCTTTTAGAGCCTTGTTTTGTTACTGAAAGAATGTAGGACGATTTCTTTTTTCCTTTTTCACCAACATAGCCCAACACAATGATTGGCGTAGTTGGGGTGCGCTCTTCACCAAATTCACATTAATTAATCGTTTTTCTTAATCTCAAATGACGGAATCGTAATGTTAAACTTCGTTTTTATTTCCTTTTTCAACAGTTTTTCAAGGTACCAAACAGTGTGATCATGCTTTTGTTGGTTTTGCATGTATATTGTTGATTCCAGTGTATTCTATCAAAATATTTTGGATATGGATTCGTTAGCACGTAAAGTAGCTGATGCAACGAAGGGTCTTTAGCTGTAGAAGTTTGGCCTGGTCACTGCTTTTCTTATTGAGCTAATTGGGGCCTATGCAATTGTTAACTTATTTTGTTCTTTTTCTAACGCAGATGAACTAAGGTTTTTTATAATTTTCCACGGCCATCTTCAATAATGGATGTTACGGAGATAGAAGAAAATTTGTTTGCAGCTACTGATGCTAAGGTATTGGTGCAATGTTTGGATTGAATTCAAATTACTGGTAGCTTTTACTGTGAAAAATGTTATCTGTGCAATTCTTTATTTATTTACTCTTTTATATTTTTAGTCGGCGGAGAAACGATCCTATATACGTGGGGCTGGTTAATGTATTTGTATAATTCTAAATATATCTGTTGTGCCTATATGTGTGTATGCCCCTCATTTTTTTGCAGATATATGTGTTTGCATGCCCTATTTATGGTTGTTTAAGGAAACTATATAGTTGATACTTTGGCGCTTCAGTTTTTCCTTTGTCATGGTGATTAGCATCTGGAGTGGGGTTCTAGATGAAGTCATGTACAAGGCATTTTTCAGAATTACTTTTATTTAGCTGGTGAAAATTGTATCTACAATTTTGTATTTGGTTTCCTTCATAGATAATTAATTCTACTTTCCTGAAAAACATGACTAACAAGTTGACGTTATACTGGGTCTATTAGTTTGGTGAGAATTTGGTCATCTAGTTTGTACTATAAGTTGGTTTTTCTCCTACAAGGGTTTCCTTATTTTGGACTGCAGTCGTATAGAATTGTTGGATTTGCTATTAACTTTTTAAAGTTCATACTTAGGATACAGTTCCATAACACTGTGTAATTAGCTCACATTATTTTTCTTATGCAGTTACATGGAGAAATGTGCAAGACACTCTCTGCGATATATTGCAAAGTAATATCAATTTTCCCTTCTTTGGAAGCAGCACGCCCAAGGAGCAAATCTGGCATTCAGGCATTGTGTGCATTGCATGTAGCACTTGAGAAGGCGAGGAATGTTCTTCAACACTGCTCAGAATGCAGTAAACTATATCTGGTATGATTATTCATTGGATTAACATTTTTTATAGTGGGAATGTGTTCTACTATAATACAGTGAGCTAATTTTCTTTTTATATTCAATCTATTATATTAGGTAGAGGAATAACTATGCATTCTTTGTTCTTATTTCTGTAAATTTATTTTTTTGCTGGGGATTTTTTAGTAATATAATATTTCTTATCGTGCAGGCTATAACTGGGGATTCTGTTCTTTTAAAGTTTGAGAAGGCAAGATGTGCACTTGAAGATAGCCTCAGGCGCGTTGACGATATTGTCCCACAATCAATTGGATGCCAGGTAATTATTATTCAAGTTCTCATGTGCTGGATTTAAGCTTCTTTTTTCAAATACTTCTGACGTTGCTCACATGCTGGATGGTCCTCTAATGATTCTGGTGCATATTTGTAGTTAATGGGTTTTGGCTTCCTACTAATAAGGCAACTCTTTTCTTTGGGGGTCATATTTTCTGTAGAGCTATTAGATTTTGATTAAATTTATATAAATAACTATAAATTATCGTTCTTGATGGTATTGTGGTATTTTGTTGCTATTTCTATTGTCTATAATATTTTGGAGTATTTTAAACACCTTTTTGTAATTGAATTTCCATTTAGATTCAGGAGATTGTGAGTGAACTGGAGGGTACTGTGTTCTCACTCGAGCCATTAGAGAAGCAAGTCGGTGATGAAATTATTGCACTGCTCCAACAGGGGAAAAAATTCAACAACAGTAATGACAGTAATGAGCTAGAATGCTTTCACCAGGCTGCTACTAGGCTTGGAATAACCTCTTCTAGAGCAGCTCTTTCAGAGAGAAGAGCTCTCAAGAAACTCATAGAAAGAGCTCGTGCGGAGGAAGACAAGAGGAAGGAATCAATTGTGGCTTATCTTTTACATCTAATGAGAAAGTACTCCAAATTATTTAGAAGTGAGCTCTTTGATGATAATGATTCACAAGGTTCTACACCTTGTTCTCCCACTGTTCAGGGCTCTCTTGATGATGGTGGACCTGGTGGCAATGGTCATGCCTTTGAACGGCACCTGTCAAAAGTTGGTTCTTTTAATTTCAAGCCAAACAACAGGAGATCAGGGCAGATGCCGCCTGAAGAATTGAGGTGTCCAATATCGTTACAGCTTATGCATGATCCAGTGATCATTGCTTCTGGGCAAACATATGAAAGGATCTGCATTGAGAAATGGTTTGGTGATGGGCATAACACCTGCCCAAAGACTCAACAGAACCTCTCACATCTCTCATTGACCCCTAATTACTGTGTTAAAGGTCTCATTGCTAGTTGGTGTGAACAGAATGGAGTTTCTATCCCTGATGGTCCCCCCGAGTCTCTTGACCTCAACTATTGGAGGCTGGTGTTGTCCGAGTCAGAATCTACAAATTCAAGAGCTATGGACAGTGTTGGGTCTTGCAAGTCAAAGGGGGTTAAGGTTGTTCCTTTAGAGGAGAGTGGTGTCGTAGAGGAGGCTGAAGGAAATGAAACAGATAGTTTGTCTCCTAAGTTGGAAGAGTGTGAGCTTGGTGTATTGGAAAGTTACCAGAATTTTCTGTCTATCTTGGATGAGGGGGAGGACTTGAGGGAAAAATGTGTGGTGGTGGAGCAAATAAGGCTTTTGCTGAAGGATGATGAGGAGGCTAGGATTTTTATGGGAGCCAATGGGTTTGTGGAAACTCTTTTGCGATTTCTAGGGTCAGCTGTGCATGAAGGGAATGCAATGGCTCAGGAAAGTGGAGCCATGGCTCTTTTCAACCTATCTGTCAACAATAGCAGGTATGTATTCTTGTTCAATGTTTCTGGAGTTTTACAATATCAAGAATGACCATTGGCCATATATTTTATGGAAGCATGGCACAATTTATGGGAGTTATGACAGTACTAGAACATTAAGATGGTCCTGCAAAGAACTAAACCATAATTATAGACATGATCTGTTCGAATCTCCCAACAGGAACTTTAGTTGTGAATTAATTTACCGATCAAAAAATTAATGACATGATCTGGTTGCCAACTCATCTTCATCTTTGTTTCCCTTGATTCATATATTTATTCTATTATCAGTGTCATAAACTGATCACCTAAAAAAATTCAGTGTCATAAATTGATCAAAATTGCGATGATCTGGTTGTAATGAAATTTTGTACTTGAACTTTCCTTACCTTCTTTATTATTTTGGAAAATACTATTTATCCTCATATTTCTTCCTGTTTATTACTTATAAAAAAAAAAAAAAAAATCTCTTCCTGTTTATTGTGTGAAATGCAAAAGAGTCAACTTGCTAATGCTTTTGGGTGATCTGGCTTATATAAACTAGTGTGTTATGTGGATGTAATTTCCCCTCAATTGTCTTCTTGTGCTCCTTAATGGCAGTTTGGTTGTCGAGGCTAAGTTTTATTTTCCTTTTTGGTTTGATGTCAATTCTTACCAGGAAAGACATGGAGATTGTAATTTTTAAAAGCTGGCATTAGTTTCAATTTTCGCTTGTGCTTACTGACTACATTTTCAGAGTGCTTTCAGAATTTTGACTGTATGAGCTATGAATCATAAGTTCTCTTTTAGCTGATTTTATTCTTTTTCAATTTCTTTCAAAAGAATGTGTCGCCCTTTTTATATTTTGAAAATAAGAAAACACCATGGGTGCATGTGTCTTTGTATGTCAAAGCATTTGTTATAATCTTCATGTATCCTTAGAAGGACTTAGGTTTGGATAGTGAGATGAGATGAGATGAGAGTTTAAACTTGAATAAAATATTGTTAGAATATTATTTTTTAATATAATTTTTGTTTTGAGATTTGAAAAAGTTGAATTGTTTATTATATTTTGTTTGAAAGTTTGGAAAAGTTGTAATGATTATATAAGATGAGATAAGATGAGTTGAGATGGTATTTGAATCCAAACGAGGCTATTACATTACATTTGCTATATCATTGTTTTTATCAATTTCATGTTTGGTTTTAGTGTTTTGCTCAAAGTTTAGGTGTACTCTCGTATACTTCCTGTGAACTTGGGCTATACCCATTTACTTAAGAATAAAATTCTCTGATTAATTATAAAAAAAAATATTTTTATCAATTGTTAGAAGCTTCAAGCCAGTGTTTTATTTATAATAATTTGAAACCCTTATATCGGTTTGGTCTGTTAACTTTTTTGGCATGTTAAACTTCTTGCCTGTGTGTGTGTGTTTTTTTTTTTTTTTGGGAGCTACATTTTGCACAACTAAACAGTCAGATCTTAAGTGAGGGTTTAAATAGCCAAGATTTGGTAGTTTAGGATACAGTTTCATTCGTTTACAAATTCATAAACTATGAAGATCTTTACAAAATTTTGATGTAATTGCTATTTTTGAATTTTTCTTTTTCAGAAATAAGGAAATGATGTTTGCGGCAGGAGTAATTTCATTGTTGGAGGAGATGATCTCCAACCCCAATTCCCATGGATCTGCCACAGCACTGTACCTGAATCTGTCCTTCCTTGAAGGAGCAAAGCCTGTCATTGGTTCAAGTCGGGCAGTCCCTTTCTTAACCCAGATCCTTCTAACAGATCCTGAACCCCAGTGCAAGCTTGATGCCCTCTATGCCCTCTATAATCTCTCCACTCTTTCCTCCAATATTCCGAATCTCCTTTCAGCTGGCATCATCAGTGGTCTCCAATCCCTTCTCGCAGCCTCTGGTGATCACACATGGGCAGAAAAAGTCATTGCTGTCCTTATAAACCTGGCTTCATGTCAGTCGGGAAAGAATGAAATTGTGTCCGCACCTGGCCTTATTAGTGGACTAGCAGCAATGCTGGACATGGGTGAACCTATTGAACAGGAGCAAGCAACCTCATGTCTCTTTATTTTGTGCAAAGGAAATGAGAAATGTAGTCAAATGGTTTTACAAGAAGGAGTAATACCTGCACTGGTGTCAATCTCAGTGAATGGAACCTCGAGGGGGAGAGAGAAAGCTCAGAAACTTTTGATGGTGTTTAGGGAGCAGCGACAACGAGACCAACCAACTACTGAGATGCATCAGCTGGCTGAAAATAGTGAAAAGCCCATGCCTGCCCTGGAATCAAATCCACTCTGTAAATCAATCTCAAGAAGAAAGATGGGTAAAGCATTTAGCTTCTTCCGGAAAAGCAAGAGCTATTCAGTTTATCAATGTTAGGCTGTATCTGTTGTAAATTTCTTCCTTTTCATTTCTTCTGTCCTGTTCCCATGGGCATCACCTTTTGTTTTCATAGAGAAGAGATGTACAGCCCCCTGTAATTTATGGAATTTTTGCCTCTTTTAATTTTGGTCTTCTCTCTTGCCACTTTTGGGAAAGGATTACGTCGATTGAGTATGTCAATTCAAGCCCTGGGTTGGTTGAAAAGAATCTAGAGTGTCTGGATGTGAAAGTCTCGAATGTAGGACTGTCATTACCAAACGCAGGATGAGGGGGTTAAACCGAACATCACACAGACCCCTTTTTCTACATTTGAGGTTCGTTGTGTTCCCAATCTCTTGGTCGGGATGGATGCGGTTTGAGAGTTGCCTTTTATTTTTGAGCCATTTTATTCATCATGATTCATCTCTATATCACACACTACACTTGTTTTTTTTTTTTTTAATAATTATTTTATTCTTGTTAAATTAAAAGAAATTTTCTATTAATCATCTATACACCACATTTGGTAAGGAAAAATACAAAAATACAAAAAGTGTATGCTGTCGAAATAATGAGTAGATTTTTTTTTTTTTTAATTTTTTGCAAAAGCAAACTAAAGAGAAAACGAACCCAAACCCAGAAAACAATAAAAGGACCCATTACTTCAAAATGGAATAAGTAATTTGTCCTTCCTTCCAAAGTTGAAGTGATATTTCTTTAACTAAAATATCCCAATTACCTCAACTGTTCAGTGATAAATTCAACCACCTTGGAATTGATAAATTGTTCTTATTGTATTTTGATTTTTGGGTCCTCAAATGTCCCAAAGCTTTGCTCCCTACCACTACGAGAGGGGGATATCGCTCTAAATACTTGGCAACAGCCACTCCAAATCAATCGCAAATTCCAATAAATAAACTCTGTTGTCAAGCTTACCATCATAAAGCTCATCACAGGTTGATATCCATGTTCCGGTTCAGATCCTTTTCCATCACCGTAAGAGGGCTTCAAGTTCTTTTCGTCACGCTTAGAATATAGGTCCAAAAAATACTTTTGTAGTATGATGTTCCATTATAATGAAGCCATTTTATTAATTTCATAATCTTAGAACCCTCGTGTCCATGAGTTTTTGGTCGGTCGATATTGTTGTTTTTTTTCTTCGCTGGTTGTTCAAAGATTCAACGGATCACCATTTGTATAACGGCGTACACTTACATAGGATATATAACACGTATTATCATGTCCTTTAACTATTAGTTATATGCATAAGACATTAGTCCCACATCGAA
>QEOT01003838.1:27871-47789 GCA_003123785.1 Pterocarya stenoptera
AAGGAGTTTAAACTACTTGGTGGACAAGGAGTTTAAACTACTTGGTGGACAAGTAGTTTCTGTGCTTTTCTTCTTACGGTTGGCTTTGTTTTGATGCTTTCCGTGCAAGTTCAAGTTTTGTTATTTAGTTAATGATCTTGTTTTCTGGTTAGGGAGTGTGATTTCTTTTTTTAACGTTTGAGAAGTTGTGATCATTAGCATGGATTATGGCCTAGGTTTGTCTCTCTCTCTCCCTCTCTCTCTCTCTCTCTCTCTCTCTGTTTTCAAAATTTTCCTTTCTTAATTTCAAGAATCTCGGCAAATGTGTTCGTAAATCATTTTGTAACAACTCTGCAGTTCTTTAGAATTATGGGAAATCCATTTTTTATTATTTCCTTTTGTTATGTACTTTTGGAGATTCATATTATTGGTACTTGGATATGATGCCTATAACTCGGTAGTCATACTACGTACTCTTTTTTTTTTATGAGCTGCCTCACCCATTTGCCATACTAATTTTTCTTATTTCATTTTATATTGAACAAGTGAGCATTAATTAATTGTAATCTTCATTGAGGTGCTAAGAACATGGTCAAAGTGTAAATCATGGAAAATGAATGCAATTGCATAGATTGGGTATGCAATTGCCAACTCAAAATATATGGTTCCCTTTTTTACTGTTTCAATGAAGTAAAATTTACGGAAAAGAGGGTGTACTATTTGCTGTCAGGTGGTGCTTGTGTTGTTCTGAATTCATTCTGCACATTCTATACCGTTGAATTCTCACAAGAAGAACATGACATGCGTTGTTAGCGTAGGATTTGAAAGATGGCATCTCAATAAGCATGAATCCTCCCTTTTCTTCATTTGCTAAACTTATCAATGGAATGGAATCAATTTGTCTGCACTGCGAACTTTGAATCAATTTTAGCTAGCTGTGAAATTTATTGCTTGATTTAAAGAATATATTAACATGTTATGTGTTTGATTGGTCAAGGCATACCTGGAGATGGAAGATGTTTGTTCCGGTCTGTAGTTCACGGCGCTTGCCTGAGAGCTGGGAAGCCAACTTCAAATGATAGCCATCAGAAAGAGCTTGCAGATGAGCTCAGAGCTAAAGTACAAAATAAACTCAAGATTTTCCTAATTTTACAAGGAGACTGATGCTTTATATGCATGTTTCGACTTTTACTGCTTTTGCTTCATTGTTGAACTTTTTAATATGGTGTCTAAGCAACATCTATTTCACATAAAAACTACAGTAAACTTGGTTACCAAGCATATCTTTTGGACAGAGACTGCTTGCAAACCAGCACGCCCAGTTTTGAAGAGAGCGGAAGCTAAAATTAGATTCCTTTTTTTTTCTCTGCTTTTAGTACCTTTCTGTGTTTCCTTCCTAATCACTTTCTTCGGTGCTCATGCCCCCAAATCAAATTTTTATGTGACTTATAACATTAAATGGTTTGGACAGGTTGCAGATGAGTTCGTTAAGAGGAGAGCAGAAACCGAATGGTAAGTTTTCTTGAGAACACTTGGTGGGATTACACTGTTGCTTCATTTTCAATTGGCCCCAAAATACAGTAGGGAGATTTGACTGTTGGAGGCTGTTTAAGTGGACTGCCCTTTTGTTTTAAGAAGAGGACTCCCATGTGTATAGCATACTATCATAATTGGAGACTTTTACATTATGGAATCCACCAAACCTGATGATTTACTTCCTGTTGTAGCAATTGAAATAAACTTCAACCCTCATGCAAGTTTTCAAGCCTTCAATTCACTGGCAGGTTTCTTGAAGGTGATTTTGACAACTATGTTGGAGAGATGCGACAGCCTCACATTTGGGGAGGAGAGCCTGAGTTGCTGATGGCCTCCCATGTCCTACAGTAAGTCCTTTTTCTTATCTCTAAAACTCTTCCTCAATTATATAGTTCGCTCATGCTTGCTTGCTACTTACTAAAATTCCAATAACTAGAGTGTGGCCAGGGGTGTTCTCATAGAGGCCGCTAGAAAATGATCTGTACCAGATTGCCCAGTGTTTATGGGTTTTTGGCATTGCATTATCATATAAACTTTTCCATTTGTAGGATGCCAATCACTGTTTGCATGAAGGACAAGAAATCTGGTATCCCCAAAATCATAGCCGAGTATGGTCAGGAGTATGGCAAGGATAACCCTATCCGCGTTCTTTATTATGGATATGGACACTATGATGCATATCCAAGTGGTGGCGCGGAATCCAAGTGGTGAGATCTCTTGCCTTCATGTTAGTTATTTTTCACAGCTTAACTGCATGCATTGGAAATATTTACATGATTCCAGTTTTGTGGTTTCTTTCTAGCCTGCAGATATGAATTATTTTTAAAGCTAGTTTGAGATCACTCTTAAAGTTGCCTCGATAACATGGATATTATATTGTTTTTGATGCTCATAGATTGTCTTGTATCTGTCGTTCATCTCTACTCCATTTCACCAGGTTGATTAATGTATACATGTCTCATATATAGGGTCTTTTACAGGGGCGTTTATGATTTAATGTACGCAACGCTTTATTATAAGTACAGATAGAGCATATTGATTAAATAGTAGTGAGAATCTCATGAGTTTTCTTGTGGGGTATTGGCAGGTACAAGAAAAAGTAAAGGGATATGGAAGTAGAATATGGGATCATCTTAGGAATCTTGAAGTGTTGTACCCTGTGGTGCCTGCAAAATGCTAAAAGAGAACGGTTCTCTATTTGATGTTGGAAACAGTATCATTCTTAATGGACTTAAAATCATCTCCAATAAAACTCTGAACTTTGTTCTGCAAATTAAATTGCAAACATGCCGTTTCCAGGTGTGGATAATGAATTTGTCATGGCCACCAGTGCGTTCTAGTTTTTTTTGTTCAATTTGGTAGGGAACATGAAATTCTGTTGAATTGGAGGACGGTCTATTATATATGATCACAGTAACAATGACGTAATTAGGATGGTTTTCAAGATATGATCCTTCAAAGTATTAATAATTCACCGGATAAAGCATAAATCATTTAACAAATGAAACAACATCGCACCAACTAGGAGAAAAAGCAATAGAAAATTCAATCCCTTTGAAATGTAGCACTTTGTACAGAAAAAGAATTACTCGGATAAGGGCCAGATTAATAAGAGAGAATGGTAAACAAAGTCTGTGTAAAGGTGAAAATAAGTATGAAAATTGCAGCTATGAAGGAAGAAATCGACCATGGATTCCTGAAATAATCACGCATCAAGGTTGCTCTCCATCTAGGCCATCGAGATCTATAATACTCGTTAATATTTCGAGCTATCCCACCATAATAGAATTCGGAGATGAGTGTGTCATTGTACAGCCTGTTGAAGAGAAGCGAAATGTCTTCTGTGCTCAAGGCATGCACAACAATATCTTCATCACAGAGCAAGTCCGCATCCTTGCTGGTGTTGATGAGGCAGTCCAAGAATACTGCATAAGACGTGAATTGATCCATGCAATGGCGGTCACACTGCTCATATGCTATAAGATTTTTGAACAAAGATTCCGAATTCCCCCGGATTTTAATGGGAGGGATTTCAAATGCTCCCTTACTGAACTTGATGTTCAAGATGTCATCAGGAGTTCCCTTCTTGAATTTGACTCCAGCCTGCAAGAGATCCATCACCGGAGGAAACAGCTCCCAGTTTGTGTCTCGAGGAATTCTACCCCCGGATGAGGAAAGCAAGCAACTGTGCAGCAAGTCAAGAATATGCTTGACTTCGCGGCCATTTGATCTGTATTCGGCTGGCACTGTCATCAGCATCATCGTCTTGAAGAACTTGAGAACAAGTTTGACTAGAAAGTCGGGTTCCTGTTCGCTGGTAGATGCTGTTAGCTCATATAAACGATGGAGAACAAACCAGGGAATTTGGTTCTCCATCAAAATCAAGTCATGATAAAGGTTTTCAAACATCCAGGACGTGTTAAACATAGGATCATCTGTGTGTCTTGGTTCTATGTATGCATCTTTCCGAAAGAGCTCAAGGAGAAAGCAGCCATCAACAACTAAAATCTCAATGAACTTTTCCTCTTTGAGCTTGAATGGATTTGCAAACAATCACGTGCACGCTTCTGCAACCCTCTGATGCTCTCAACAATGTGCTCCAAAACTTCGCCTGGAGGCAGTGGAAACCTTTTGAGGAGGGAACCCAGATACCACATTTTCATTTTCTCCATGGGAGCTAGTCTTTTAGTGCCACGGTGATAGGGACCGATTGAGACTATGTTAGGATCATAAACATTCTCATTGCGCCGTCGAAGTTTCTGGGGGACTCTGAAAATGCTGCTCACTAGCAAGGAAGGTGGGTTATCTCTTAGCTTTTCACTGATGGATGAGGCTAACATTCTATTTAAGTTGGACATATCAATTGAAACCTGCGCACTTTTATCTGTCTCTCCCATCATATTCTCAAGCAACTTTCCAAGCCCACCAAAAGCTATCAGGAGAGCAAGAAAGCAGACAAATAAACATCAACAATCTTGTCCAATTATATGCTAGCAGAAAACCACAATATTGAATTCAAACTTGGGACAACGTTTATTAATCCCAGCAAGAAGAAGGGAGCGTTGTGATAGGTTGACACAGAAATACTTCACCAGAAATAGATTATATAAAAGTAATCCCACAGACTGGCGTGTCTTCATATGGTTTGTCAGATTGTAAAGTTACTTTTCTTTACAATAAAGTAAATCTAATGGATAAAATGAAATCATGTCAGTTTATAATATTGTTTTTGTGTAATCTCTTTGTGGTTATAGCATCCCTCTTGTGTAACTATTGTTTGGAAAAAAATGAGTCTTTGGAGGTTGCTACTATTGCTTGTACATGGGTTGTGATAGAGCAAAGAAATCAATGACAGAATCTGGCAAAAGCTTGCTACCCAGTAATTGCATCACAAACTTCCCTCCTCAAAGATCAGAAGAGTAAGGAGAAAAGGAGATCAGGAGAAGTTCATTTATCAAAGATAAAAGGAAATTGCATATCACCATTTCATTCCAACCAGAGCAAAGCTAAGAAATAATTGAAAGAAAAGATGGGTACTCACTGGAAGAAAGAAATAATTTCTAACAGATTAAATACATGAGGTGCTGCCATTGAAGGTTCAGGAAAAGATGACTTTGGTTGCTTAAAACGAGTACCTCGATCATCAATTGTGCAGCAGCTAGCTGAAAGAATCTCCCTTGCTGTAAGTGCAAATTATCAACAACTGATGCAACTTAGATTTTGGAAGCCATTAAATTAAGCCGTACGTATGTGAAGGATAGGAGCGCATACTGCAATATTGTAGGTCATAACTCATGATATTACATCTAACTTCTCTCCTGTCTTTATATAGACTTATCTTTCTCTCTTCTTCTTTTTTTGAAATATTATATGTATAAAGTTATGTTGTGTCACGAGAATTGCTTCAAGTTGCGTAATTAAACAACTTGTTTATAGATAATATTTACGCCCCGACCAATTCTCATCAACTGGTATATATGTTCTCGATTATTTCAAAGATTAATGTTGGACGCAGTTTAGACTATGCAAGTCACACCTTCCCTTTTCAAAAAATATCGATCATCATTAAAAAATTAATTTTTTCATATGACTCTTAGATTTATCCATATTTTTAAAAAAAAAAATATGCACATAACTTAGAGCATTGACATTGGTTTCATTAAAGCCATCTCTAAAATTTGATGAAAAGTACATGTTTTCTATAAATTCAAAATCTTCCTAACCATAACCCCACATTGGATTAACCATTGGATTAGTCAAAATACTAATATAATATTATTTTTTTAATAATAATATTTTAATTTTTGTTTTTCATATTTTGCAATTACACTAATCATATATTAATTAATAATTTAATTTGATACTTAAATTATTATTTTCCGACTAATTTTTTTCCTCAATCTAATTATCTAACAAACACATTTTGTCAACCTTTCTTCTATCCAACAAACATATAATTTACAATTTGTTCATCCAACAAACAAATTATGCCAATATTTCTTTTGCCCAATACTCACATCTACCATTCTTAAAACTAACAAAACACTTCTACAAACCCTTATTCTCTACCCAAACTTCACAACTACCATTCTAAAAACTAACAAACACATCCATTCCACCAAGCACAATACTCAACCTTCATACCTATAATTCTTGAAACCAACATGTAGAATTCTCTTTTGCCAAGATTTTTAATTATAGCTAATAGTCTCGAACAATAAGGCTTTGGACTTTGGAGGATCCGGTAAAAAGGGGATCTGGGAGATGACTTTGGACTTTCGACTTTCAATATGACAAGTTAAAATTACTTTACAAAAGGAATTTTACAATCTAACATACTACATCGAGTCATCAGTTTATAAGTTTACTTTCATAAGAATTGTGCGTATGCTAAGTATTTCTTATAAACATGAGCACATTTGCATGAACATATACACCAAAATATAAATCTAAAGACTAACTTTTTATTTTATTTTATATATATTTGAGGAGGGGGGTTTTGAATCCAAGACTTCCATTTTGGCTATCTAAAGACTAACTTTAGAACATGCAATGGTATATAGAATAAAAATATTAACAAATCTAAGGCCCAGTTTGGATATTACGGAAACCATCTCTACTCATCTGATCATCATTATAATTTTTTCAAACTTTCAAACAAAATACAATACATAATTTAATTTTTTCAAATCTTAAAATAAAAATAATATATTAAAAAATAATATTTTAATAATATTTTATTTAATTTTTAATTTTTATCTCATCTCATCTCAACATACAAACTTAGGCTAAAAGCTGGATGTCGCGTGTTACTTCTTCCAGATTTCTTTAATTGCTTCAACAAAGGAGCACTCAGCTCTAACATGTTGCGGGTTAATTTAAGGTGGTCGATTTGTAACCGCTAACCCGGTTTTGTCCTTTTCCTTTGACAAAATTACAAAGGGGCAATCTTTTCTCGCAAGATCATATGATTGAAAAGAATGGCCCAGTCGTCAAAAGGGGCTCCTTCTATATATGCGTTTTAAAATATTAAATATGTAACGCTTTTCATCACTCATGACATAGAAACAAAGAGTACATGATCGTGCGGATCATTTGCAACTAATGTTATAAATATATTTCTCCACGTCAGCTCCTAACGAAATCGAACCATATCCATGAAGAGGAAAAATCATAAGTAATTATGGAAAAAAATAGGTCAAGTGTCTCATCACCACGGAGCAAGACAACGAAACTGAACCTAATCCACGAAGAAAATAGACATTACAAATATGGGGACACCTTCTATGGGACCATCAACATAGTTGTCACGTCGTCGTAAAAATAAAAGGGTGAAGCAGCTAGGTCGATGAAGAATTATCAAACTTCTTCGATGAGATAAGGAAAACAACAACAACACAATGAAAGTGTTATGAGGAGAGAGTTCAAGCCTCTGCAGCAAAGCGTAGCAAGGGCTTGACGCCGACCATGAATAGTGATGACGGATGTGATCCGTTCGCTTATTGTGTGGTATTGCTGCAAACGATTTAGTCGAAGTTGTTGGAAGATAACTTTTTCTGTGTATTCAACAAACTACGTGATCCCATTGTCCAGCAGAACTTTTTAGCTATGGATGACGAGTATAGGCGATTGTGGGTCATGCATTGTTAATTTCTATTTTTACTGCTTTATGTCATTTGCTATTGGATCTATATTAGAGATTATTAATTATTTTTTGTGAACGTACTTGATGAGATGTTATCTGCTATTAGTACTGTTTGCTATTGTTGATATGAAAATCTATGTGGTTGACTGATTTAGGATGTTTCCTATAATGAATAGTTTACATCAAATATAAATACATGAAAAGAAAAACTTGTGAGGATTTGTGACAATAAATATATGAAAATATTTGTTGTTGGTAGCAATTAAGACTTTGGTATGAGATTTTATTGGTGGATGATTTTGCTAGTAGTAGGTGGAATGATATAAGAAATTTAAATATTTGTTACGGTGTACAGAGTCTTTTATTACATGAACAAGTGAGTAGAGATTTTTTATTGTTGAATACTTGTTGCGTACAAATAAATTTATTGCTGGATGACTTTTACGGTGCATGCCTTTTTGGCTTGGGTGGGGCTACTTTGCCGCCCCACCCTTACCGTTAGGCATACCGCCCAATAATTTTTTTTTTCACTTTTTTTAATATATTTAAAGATTTTTAAAAAATAAAAAAAATACATCAATATATTTAAAATCACTTACTTAATCATTAAGTAAAAAAAAAAAAAAACAAACAAAATTCATTGATCAGTCAAATGGAGGGGTAAGGTGTAGGCGGCAGAGTAGTGTTTTTCTTCTGCTTTTGCAAGGAAGTATGTGTGTATATAGCTAGACGTGTAATGCCTTATCTCATGAAGGGGGTTTATCCATAGCAGATCATGTGATCTTGCAGTTTTGATGTAATTGTTCCGAAAACAAGTTAGTACTTCAAGTTTTCAACCACACACACACATATAAATATATATATATAAATATATATATATATATATTTATATATCTACACCTTATCTGATCAATTGCATGGTTAAATAGTATCAAGCCACAATATTAGAGTACTACTAATTTTTGAAAACAAGTTAGTACTTCAAGTTTTCAATCATATATATATATATACACATACACACACATATATATGTATATATATATTATATACACCTCATCCTGATCAATTACATGGGTAAATAGTATCAGATCAGCCATAAAATTGCAAAGATTTGAGGATGCGCTTCAGTCCGAACCATTCACCCACAACAGAAGATCAATTATTGGTAGTGAGACTTCTACCAACTGTAGCTCAACTCAATTCTTGGTAGTGACTTCTACCATTAACCGTAATTATTGGTAGCTTGTGTTGATTAATTGCTAGCGACTTCTACCTTAGCAATGAGGATTAATTGCTAGTGACTTCTACCAACCGTAGTTATTGGTAGCATGTGAGGACTTGAAAAATTTCACAAATCGGTTTGCAATGTTGTCATTGTGAAGTTAATCTCATATATAAATATTGGTCGTTTGACAGTACACATACACGTCGTGCAGTTGGGCTGATTTTATTGATTAGGTATGAGTAGGGATTAGTTTCCTGTTTGATTGGAAGATATCACACAAAGCCCTGCATAAAATATTTGGGCAATTGGTTCAATGCACAAACAATAAGAAAACCGCACCAAATTTTGGGAATAAAGGCATAAAGGCATGACCATTTTTCATGATTTCTAGCTTAACTAGGAGTGTAAAAATTAACCGAAAAATCGGTCCGAATCAGTGGAACTGGTCCAGTCCGAAACCGGTTCCGATTCTTTTTTTTTTTTAGGACCAGACCGGTTCACTATATTATATATTTTAAATTAATTTTTTAATATTATATATAATAATATTATATTATATAATATTTATATATAATAATATAAATTATAATTATATAAGATAATGTTATTATAATTTATAATACAAAATTTTAATCTTAAACATGAAAATTTATTTGATGATATGCTTTAAACATAAAATATATATATTAATAACAATTTATGGTCTAATAAACTCTCAACATATTCGTTTTGATAAATACATAATACATTAGTAATACTAATATACATTAGTATATTAATTACATTTCACTTTAATTAATTAGTATACATTACTAATGTATATTAGTGTATATTAATTACATTTTATGCCATAATACTAATACTATTAAAATCGAAAAATCTGACCGAATAAGATCGGTAAAACCGGAGGTACTGGTTTAGGAGGGTAACTGGTATGTAATCGGTTTTCGAAAATGTAAAATTGGTGCATACCGTTTTGATCCTAAATTTTATCTAAAACTGGATCGGATTGGTTACACCCCAAGGCTTAACATTAGATTATGTGCATTTGAAGGCTCTAACATCTCTTGCTTGGCATCCCTTTCTGGTGGAGGAGGGAGCAGCTCTGGAGGATATTCTAGTGGAGGAGGGGGCAGTTTTAACATTTTGCGTGAAGCCATAAGTCTGAAATCTCTATGCTTATACTGTAACTAAAAACTATTTTTTAAGAACAATAAACTAAAATTATATTCTCTACACTTGCTCTAGAATTGTGTTCCATCTTCAATTCATGCTACGTTTTAAGTGTATAGGGCTTACGCTTGCATATTATTGTTTTTTATATATGCCTGCATTCATGCTTAAAATCAATGGTTGAGTAATGCCGCAGGTGACCTTACTATTTAACAATTACTGTCTAATTCGAACTTGGGTATATTAATTGATTCATTACGTGTGACGCCCCGACTTCTACGTACAAAAAACTTCAGGAATCGTGACGTCAGGATGGTGATAACACCGGTCACACATCCCAACGACAAGTGCCAAGTGTGTGTACAAGCAACAATGTACAATAAAATAAGCAGCGGATAATATAATATGTCAACTAGTACTATAATTTTAGTTTAATACAAATATCCAAATACAAACATTTAAAACAAAACCAATGTCCCAAATTAATACAAGAGCTGAAAATAAACATAAACCCGAGTGATCCCAGATCACTCCTCCGACGGAACCAAATCCTCAAGCTCGGCATCTGCATCAACATCAACAAAATCTACGGTACCAGAAAATAGTACTGCAGGTAAGTTATAATCCAATCAATCCTGAGATAAAAACACATTAATGCAACCAATCATGCATGCATATAATGAAATATGCGCCAAGTCCAAAAATACCATTTTCCCCAAAAATGTATATTTTTTCAACACACGCAAAAATTTCATTTTGGCCTAAAAACTATAATCCATCATTTTTCCAGAAAATGACTCACATGAAAATCATTATCCAACACACGACATTTTCCTAGAAAATAGCAATTTTTCCATTAATCCATATGCACCATGGTCTCTCCTAGAGACCATTCGCACGTCCTAGCTGCATAACGAGCGATGCCCAGTTCCGCACCCAGTGTGTTCGTGGCCAGGCATCCTCTAGCCCCCGCCAGCAGAAGGGCCACGGAATCAGCATGTAACTCATCCGATCCCGTTGTCGCCCGGCGACAACCTAGGGGACATCACTCAATATATTCCGCTCCTGAGTGACCAGAGGAGCTCCACCTAAATAATGCCCCATCTCGGCTTGGAGTCGTGATACACACGCACCCAAAATCCATTCCACACATGAAAATCCAGTTTTCAAATCTCCACATGAACATGAATGCAATTACCCGAAAACCCAGTTTTCATTTACAAACATGATCATGAGTGCACATGCAATGAACAAGACACAACCTCAATATCAAACAACCAACCAAATCACAATATAACCAAACACATAAATAACTCCATCCACAAATCCATCCGACCCCCAAATATTCCTCGGATTCAGTCCGGAACAACTAACAGAACACAATAAAATGAGTTAGTGCAAAAATATATTTGAATCTCAAAAGATGTTTGGAAATATACTTACAGCGCTATATAATAATTTTCAGAGGATCAATAATGAGCTAGAACTGCCAAAACAGCAACTTCACAATGTAAAATACACTGTAGCAGTGGGTCTCAAAAATCCACTTTTAAAAGAGATCAATCAAAAACTTGAAATTGATAGGGTAGGACCTAGGGAGGTTGGTGAAGCTAATGGTGGTGGTTTTTGGCCGTGAGTGGCAGCGAAAGTGGCGGTTTAAGGCCAAAATGCACAAAATGGAGATGTGGTTAATGCGGCTTCACCGGTGACAGATCGAAGCTAGGGTTGGGTCCATTAGGGAGCTGGGAGGTCGGGGAAGAAGTGGTGGCCGGAGGTGGCGCGACGGCGGTGCTGGAACGAAGAGAAGACAACAGCTTCAAGTCGTGCGTGGGGGCTCCCGGCAGCGTGAGAAGGGTTGGGGTTGGTGTTGGGAGGTCGCTGGCTTGTGGAGAAGGTTGTGGGCTGGGCGGTGTCGGACACGGTGGCGCGCGGTGGTGCCGATTGGGAGAAGGAGATTTAGCTGAAGGAGAGAAAGAGAGATGGGCTCGTGCGCGCAGGAGGAAGCATGGGAGAAGAAGGAAAAAAAGAAGAAAAGAAAGAAGAAAAAGAGAAGGAAAAAGGAAAAAGAGGAAAAAGAAAGGATAAGGGAAAAAGATGAGATCTAGTCTTTCAACTCGGGGTCTCTAAACTGATCCAACGAAAATGATTTTAAAACAATAAACTAAATAAAATAATTCAAACGCAGTGAAATATTTAATTAAAATAATAATAATTTTAATACCAAAAAACAAACTAATTTAAATTCAAGATCACTTTAAATGTAAAACAGTAAATAATATTAGGAAAGCACATTAAAAATAATTTTCACAACTTAAAATATTATAAATAATATAATAAAACTCTCTTAATTTTAAAACAAGAGAAACAATTTTTAAATTCATTAAAATAATCATTTAATAAAAATACAGTAAAATACAGGATGTTATATTACGTGTTATTATTATCCATTTACTTCTATTTCTTCTATTAATGGAGAGTGTTTTCTCAATCAAATTTAATTTATGTAGGCTTTTGTGTTGATTTTCATGTTATTCCTGCTGTAGGAGATGTCTACAGTCTACATATTTCATTCACAAATGAAGTTATGTCTACTTTATACTATTTATTTCATTTTTGAAACTACCTAAAAAATGAAGTTAACCTTGCCTTCAAACTGTTCAAGCTTTGTCCATATTCCTACACGTCCATATATTATTTTGTAAATTGTCAACTCTAACATTCTAACATAATTTTTACAACAGCTTAATTGAACGTGTAAGAGATAATAGATGATGAACTTGATTGGTCAGTAGAGGGTGGAGAAGATGTAAGTGTTGAGTACTGTGGAGTCTAGTCCACACCACTCGAGCGGAGGCGTCACATAGACTTCACGCAAGGCCTGATCGACAGTGAGCTTGAGCGGATGCGATATAGAAAGTTCGCTCGACACTTACTCGACATACTGCTCGAACGAAGTTCAAGTTAGAGAGTTCACTTGTGAGCCGCTTGACACATGGCTTGAGCAATTGACGGAAACAGTTTTGCTCGATGCACGATCGACATGCCGCTCGAGCGAACATCGCTTTTATTGAGATTTTAGGATTTCCATTGTGTAACCTATTTAAATGTTTCTTTTATGTCACTGTGGCCATATATTGTATCCACAGTAGTTGCCCTATTGTATTGTGATTTCTTAAGTAATAAAAATCCTCTATAACTCCCGTGGATGTCAGTAAGTTGCCAAACCACGTAAATCTTGTGTCATGTGATTGTTTGATTGTTCTTTTGCATTTATTTTCATTATTGTCATCGTTTTTCACAGCAATTGGTATCAAGAGCCAAGGTTCGAGTCTGAGAAAAAACGATAGCTACAGAAGAAGTGAAGGTATTTGGGATCGAGAAGTTCGATGACACAAATTATGGTTACTGAAGGATGCAGATAGAGGACTACCTCTATGAGAAGAGACTTCATCTTCTATTGTTGGGGAAAAAGCCAGACATCATGGTAGTTTCTGATTGGAACCTGTTAGATCGACAGGTTCTGGGGTTATTTGGCTAACCCTGTCGAGATCTATTGCACACAACGTCATCAAGGAGAAGATGACTGCGGATCTCATAGCGGCTTTGTCAGGTATGTATGAAAAGCCGTCAACGAATAACAATGTACATTTGATGAAAATTTTATTTAATTTGAAGATGGCAGAAGGTACGTCAGTTGCACAACATCGGAATGATTTCAATACTATCACAAATTAATTGTTGTATGTTAAAATTGCGTTTGATGATGAGATATGTGCATTGATACTATTGACCTCATTGCCAAATAGTTGGGAAGCCATGAGAATGTCTGTCAGTAATTCTGTTGGGAAAACTAAATTGAAATATGGTGATATACATGATTTGATTTTGGTTGAGGAGGTGCACATAAATGATTCAGGCGAAACCTCGGGTTCGAGTTCAGTACTGAATGTTGATTTTCGGGAGAGATCACAAGACAAGAACTCAAACAGAGGCAGATCAAAATCAAAGAACAGGGGCAAGAGCAAGTTAAGGCCTAGGCAGCAAGCAACTTGCTGGAACTGTGGCAATGCTAGTCACATAAAGAAGAGCTGTTGAAACCCGAAGAAGACAGAGAATGTTAGTACTAATGTGGTAATTGAAGAAGTACATAATGCACTATTACTTGCAGTTCATTGTTCAGTTGATGACTGGATACTCGATTCAGGGACTTCATTCTACACATCTTCCTATAAGGAGATAATACAGAACTATGTTGTTGGTGATTTTGAAAATGTGTATATGGCTGATGGAGAGGCATTGAATGTGGTGGGAATGCGAGACATTAATATTACACTTCTTAACAAGAACAAGTGGATCTTGTAGAAGGGCAGACACATTTCTGAGTTGTAGAAGAACTTCATTTTTGTTGGGTAGCTTGATGATTGTAGCCATTTAGTAGTATTCTCAGATAGCACCTGGAAGGTCACCAAAGGGACATTGGTACTAGCTTAGGGTAAGAAAACTGGTACTAGTTTCTTGAAGTGTGACAGAACACTGAAAACATGAAAGCTGGATCTTGTACACACAGACGTGTGGGGACCTTCTCTAGTGGCATCTCTTGGAGGTTCTCGGTACTACGTCACGTTCATTGACGACCACAACAGGAAGGTATGAGTTTATTTTTTGAAGCATAAATCTGACGTATTTAATGTGTTAAAAAATTAGAAGGCCTTGATTGAGACAAAAACAGACTTAAAGCTTAAATGCTTAAAGTCTGATGATGGTGGAGAATATATTGATTGAGGGTTCAAGGAGTACTGGGCATCACACAGCATCAGAATGGAGATGACCATTCCTGAGACACCACAGCAAAATGGAATTGTTGAACGTATGAACATAACCATTAATGAGCGTGCTAGCAGCATGCTGGATTACCAACTTGCCTATGCTCTCAGGAGCGTAGGCAAGTTGTCGATTCACGTAAATCTTGTATCGTGTGATTGTTTGATTGTTCTTTTCGCGTTTATTTACATTATTGTCATCGTTTTTCACAACAGTAAATAGTGATGATGAAGTGAGCTTTAGTGGTGATGAGTACAAAGCGCTTGAGCGAGTCACTGTTATTAGGATCATATTATGTCAGCTGGGATGACATCATCGAATGCCACAACCCAACATAGGCATTTGAGGAGATGAATATACTATAAGAATTTTGAATGGATATCCGGATAATTGTAAGGACATGTTTCGGAAGGAGGTATCAACATTTCACGCATTATGCTCGTTGTTACGTGGAAATTACTATTTGCGTGATTCTAGACGAGGGAGATAGACTTCACATTTTAAATTTTAAATCTTGCCAATGAAATCGTGAAATATTAATGATATATATAGTATATTCTTACACCAACTTATGAAGAGAATGACTGTTGAATATTATTTGATTTAATTGCCTTTTTACCTCATTAATTAGAACTGTTATTTAGAAATGTGATAGGCCCATCAGTTTAAATTAATTAATTATTAAAATAGTCTGTCACTACAAGTGATCCAAACTCGAGCAGTTAATGGCTAACTAATTATAACCATGCACCGGAGTTTGCAAAATCAATATAATAATGTGGAAACTAAAAAAAAAAAAGGTAAAAAATCCAAGAGTTACTGATGAATTCGTCGTTTTTGAAGATAAGCCAGCTATATCTCCTAACGTTACCTCACCTTCTCTTCAATTTTAGTACAAATTTTATGTCCCAGATTCAATATTTAGCCAAAGCACTCTATCTCTATATGCATACATACATACGTCTGTGAGAAAAATAAATGAAACATTACTATTCGCCATCTGATCTCCATACCTCCCGCAGAAGTTTGTATCTGACAACCTTTCGACCTCCGCCTCTCCTTGGCATCAGAAAGAAAATGCAGATGAGCTCAGAGCTAAAGTACAAAATAAACTCAAGTTTTTCCTAATTTTACAAGTACACTGATTCTTTATATGCATGTTTCGACTTTTACTGCTTTTGGTATCTGAGCAACATCTATTTCACATAAAAACTAAGGTAAACTTGGTTGAATTGTTCCAATTACCAAGCATATCTTTCGGACAGAGACTGCTTGCAAACCAGCATGCCCAGTTTTGAAGAGAGCGGAAGCTAAAATTAGATTCCTTTTTTTCTCTGCTTTTAGCACTGTGTTTCCTGCCTAATCACTTTGGTGCTCATGCCCCAAAATCAAATTTTTATGTGACTTATAACATTAAATGGTTTGGACAGGTTGCACATGAGTTCGTTAAGAGGAGAGCAGAAACTGAATGGAAAGTTTTCTTGAGAACACTTGTTGGGATTACACCGTTGTTTCATTTTCAATTGGCCCCAAAATACAGTAGGGAGATTTGATTGTTGGAGGCTGTTTAAGTGGACTGCCCTTTTGTTTTAAGAAGAGGACTCCCATGTTTATACCATACTATTATAATTGGAGACTTTTACATTATGGAATCCACCAAACCTGATGATTTACTTCCTGTTGTAGCAATTGAAATGAACTCCATCCCTCATGCAAGTTTTCAAGTCTTCAATTCACTGGCAGGTTTCTTGAAGATGATTTTGACAACTATCTTGGAGAGATGCGACAGCCTCGCATTTGGGGAGGAGAGCCTGAGTTGCTGATGGCCTCCCATGTCCTACAGAAAGTCCTTTTTCTTATCTCTAAAACTCTTCCTCAATTATATAGTTCGCTCATGCTTGCTACTTACTAAAATCCCAATAACTAGAGTGTGGCCAGGGGTGTTCTCATAGAGGCCGGTAGAAAATGATCTGTACCAGATTGCCCAGTGTTTATGGGTTTTTGGCATTGCATTATCATATAAACTTTTCCATTTGTAGGATGCCAATCACTGTTCACACGAAGGACAAGAAATCTGGTATCCTCAAAATCATAGCCGAGTATGGTCAGGAGTATGGCAAGGATAACCCTATCCGTGTTCTTTATCACGGATATGGACACTATGATGCATTGCGCGGCCCAATTGGTGGCGCGGAATCCAAGTGGTGAGATCTCTTGCCTTCATGTTCGTTATTTTTCACAGCTTAACTGCGCATGCATTGGAAATATTTACATGATTCCAGTTTTGTGGTTTCTTTCTAGCCTGCAGATATGAATTATTTTTAAAGCTAGTTTGAGATCACTCTTAAAGTTGCCTTGATAACATGGATATTATATTGTTTTTTATGCTCATAGATTATTTTGTATCTCTCATTCATCTCTACTCCATTTCACCAGGTCGATTAATGTATACAAGTCTCATAGGGCCTTTTACAGGGGTGTTTATGATTTAATTTACGCAACACTTTATTATAAGTACAGATAGAGCATATTGATTAAATAGTAGTGACGAATCTCATGAGTTTTCTTGTGGGGTATTGGCAGGTACAAGAAAAAATAAAGGGATATGGAATAATGGAAGTAGAATATGGGATCATCTTAGGAATCTTGAAGTGTTGTACCCTGTGGTGCCTGCAAAATGCTAAAAGAGAACGGTTCTCTATTTGATGTTGGAAACAGTATCATTCTTAATGGATTTAAAATCATCTCCAATAAAACTCTGAACTTTGTTCTGCAAATTAAATTGCAAACATGCCGTTTCCAGGTGTGGATAATGAATTTGTCACGGCCACCAGTGCATTCTAATTTTTTTTGTTCAATTTGGTAGGGAACATGAAATTCTGTTGAATTGGAGGACGGTCTATTATATATGATCACAGTAAAATGACGTAATCAGGATGGTTTTCAAGATATGATCCTTCAAAGTATTAATAATTCACCGGATAAAGCATAAATCATTTAACAAATGAAACAACATCGCACCAACTAGGAGAAAAAGCAATAGAAAATTCAATCCCTTTGAAATGTAGCACTTTGTACAGAAAAAGAATTACTCGGATAAGGGCCAGATTAATAAGAGAGAATGGTAAACAAAGTCTGTGTAAAGGTGAAAATAAGTATGAAAATTGCAGCTATGAAGGAAGAAATCGACCATGGATTCCTGAAATAATCACGCATCAAGGTTGCTCTCCATCTAGGCCATTGAGATCTATAATACTCGTTAATATTACGAGCTATCCCACCATAATAGAATTCGGAGATGAGTGTGTCATTGTACAGCCTGTTGAAGAGAAGGGAAATGTCTTCTGTGCTCAAGGCATGCACAACAATATCTTCATCACAGAGCAAGTCCGCATCCTTGCTGGTGTTGATGAGGCAGTCCAAGAATACTGCATAAGACGTGAATTGATCCATGCAATGGCGGTCACACTGCTCATATGCTATAAGATTTCTGAACAAAGATTCCGAATTCCCCCGGATTTTAATGGGAGGGATTTCAAATGATCCCTTACTGAACTTGATGTTCAAGATGTCATCAGGAGTTCCCTTCTTGAATTTGACTCCAGCCTGCAAGAGATCCATCACTGGAGGAAACAGCTCCAAGTTTGTGTTTTGAGGAATTCTACCCCCGGATGAGGAAAGCAAGCAACTGTGCAGCAAGTCAAGAATATGCTTGACTTCGCGGCCATTTGATCTGTATTCGGCTGGCACTGTCATCAGCATCATCGTCTCGAAGAACTTGAGAACAAGTTTGACTAGAAAATGGGGTTCCTGTTCGCTGGTAGATGCTGTTAGCTCATATAAACGATGGAGAACAAACCAGGGAATTTGGTTCTCCATCAAAATCAAGTCATGATAAAGGTTTTCAAACATCCAGGACGTGTTAAATATAGGATCATCTCTGTGTCTTGGAGCTATGTATGCATCTTTCCGAAAGAGCTCAAGGAGAAAGCAGCCATCAACAACTAAAATCCCAATGAACTTTTCCTCGTTGAGCTTGAATGGATTTGCATAACAATCACGTGCACGCCTCTGCAACTCTCTGATGCTCCCAACAAGGTGCTCCAAAGCTTCATCTGGAGGCAGTGGAAACCTTTTGAGGAGGGAACCCAGATACCACATTTTTATTTTCTCCATGGGAGCGAGTCTTTTAGTGCCACGGTGATAGGGACCGATTGAGACTATGTTAGGATCATAAACATTCTCATTACGCCGACGAAGTTTCTGAGGGACCCTGAAAATGCTGCTCACTAGCAAGGAAGGTGAGTTATCTCTTAGCTTTTCACTGATGGATGAGGCTAACATTCTATTTAAGTCAGACATTTCAATTGAAACCTGCGCAGTTCTATCCGTCTCTCCCATCATATTCTCTCAAGCAACTTTCCAAGCCCACCAACAGCTATCAGGAGAGCAAGAAAGCAAATTACAAATAAACATCAATAATCTTGTCCGGTTATATGCTAGCAGAAAACCACAATATTTAATTCAAACTTGGGACAAAGTTTATTAATCCCAGCAAGAAGAAGGGAGCGTTGTGATAGATTACATGGTTTGTCAGATTGTAAAGTTATTTATTGTAATCTAATAGATCACATGAAACCACGTTAGTTTATGGGATTACTTTTGTGTAATCTCATAGCAACCCTCATGTGTAACTATTGTTTAGAACAAATTGAGTCTTTGGAGGTTGCCAATATTGCTTGTACATGGGTTGTGATAGAGCAAAGAAATCAATGACAATTGACAGAATCAGGCAAAAGCTTGGTACCCAGTAATTGCATCACAAACTTGCCTCCTCAAAGAGATCAAGAGTAAGGAGAAAAGGAGATCAGGTGAAGTTCATTTATCAAAGATAAAAGGAAATTGCATATCACCATTTCTCTCCAACCAGAACAAAGCTAAGAAATAATTGAAAGAAAAGATGGGCACTGACTGGAAGAAAGAAATAATTACTAACAAATTAAATACACGAGGTGCTGCCATTGAAGGTTCAGGGAAAT
>QEOT01003838.1:48797-124288 GCA_003123785.1 Pterocarya stenoptera
TATTCTAACAATATTTTATTAAATTTTTAATTTTAATCTCTATTCATCTCATCTTATTTACGAAAATAAACAACCCCTTATGACTGTTAATTAATAAAAAAAAATAAATCTGACAACTAAATTGCAGTTGTCAACTAAATCTGACAACTAAATTGCAGAGAGATAATACCGACGAATATGCAACGATTTATAAATTGCTGTAAAAGATTAATGGCAGCGATTTAAGGACTTTTTTCAGTGAAAACAATCGCTGAAAAAAGTCACTTCTCTCTTATAGTGTACTGTCATTAATCTTTACCGTTTACTCATTTGTAACAATTATTTAATTTGACCGTTCATGATGAATCTCAACCAAATAATCTTTGACTAAAGTTGTCCCCATTCCGAGCTGATGCCCAGTGCCAAGGGTGCCATCAAGGCATCCCGATTATAGACATGCAAAATTATTAGACCAACACAAATTTTTTTAAAAATAAATTTATAAATTGACGACTCAATATGATAAGTTAAAATTACTTTACAAAAATAAATTTTACAATCTGACATATCACATCGAATTATATCAATTTATAAGTTTTCTTTCATAAGAATTATGTTTAGGCTAAGTATTTCTCATAAACATGCGCACATTTGCATGTACACCAAAATATAAACTTAAAGACTAACTTTAGAACATGCAAATAGCATATAGGGTAAAAATATTAACAAATCTAAGGCCTGGTTTGGATAGTACTGAAATCATCTCAACTTATCTGATCATCTCATCTCATTTAATCATTACAATTTTTTCAAACTTTCAAATAAAATGGAATACACAATTCAACATTTTCAAATATTAAAATAAAAATAATATTAAAAAATATTTTATTTAACTTTTAAATTTTATCTTATCTTATCTTAACTCACTATATAAATCTGGCCTAAGTTGTCACGTGTAACTTCTTCAAGATTTTATTAATTGCTTCAACCAAGGAGTCAGCTGATCTAACATGTTGCGCGTTAAGTTAAGGTGGTTGATTTGCATGTAACCGCTAACACGGTTTTCCTGTGTTTTCACTAGGCGGAGGGGGTTCGGAGCTTAGGCTCCAACCACTTCCTTCCCTAGCCAGCCCCAGAGGCTTTTTTATCTTTACGTTTTTTTGTTTATTTTTTTTCCTAAGTTTATCCTTTGTTTTTCCTCCTTAGCGCCGATCTTCACCGATCTACTACTTTCCAGCAACCTCCGACCAACACGCGACGCCGGCTCAGCCTCTCTGGTCGCCAATCTTCAAGTTTGCAATCGAAAATTGTGTTTCTGCTTGGAGCGTTTGGCACACATGCGGCCCCTGTCGTGCGGGTTTTTCAACCGCAACCACATCCTCAAGCGGTTTTGGCGCCCCCACCGGCTTTAGAGGCCCCAGATCCTTCAAATACGCCCGTCCGTCCACCTCCTTAGGCAGTGCGTGTCCTGCACGCGCCACCACCACCTGTATTAATCCATCGCCGGCGACTCAATTTAGATTCCGGCTGCTATCTTATGTTACCTTTTTTCCTAATCAGTGATCTTGTAAGAGGGATAATAGACCTCTCCAAAAATCATCTACAGACAATATGTGACAGTGCACCCACCACCACCTTTACCACTTACTGTGGAGGTTCCACCGTTTCCAGCGGTGGTTCCATCATTTGCTCTTTTGCGAGCATATTTTCGTCTGTCTATAAGACGACATAGGATATGGGACTAAGAAATTGGTCCTAAATAAACTCGTTCACCACTTTACACTATTTTTTATTACGTTTTTGGGCGATTGTAGGGGAACCTACCCCTCTTCATGTATCACTCTTTTAATTTAATGATATTAACTTGCTTTAAAAAAATAAAAAAATCGCTAACACGGTTTTGTCCTTTTCCTTTTCACAAAATTACAGAGGGAAATCTTGTCTCGCCCTCGCGCGCATGATGATCATATGATTGAAAAGATCAATAGCTCAGTTGTCATAAGGGACTCCTGCTATATATGCGTTTTAAAATATGTAAGGCTTTTCATCCCTCATGACACAGAAACAAAAAGTGATGATCGTGCGGATCACTTGCAACTAATATTATAGATATATTTCACCACGTCAGCTCCTAACGAAATTGAACCAAATCCAAGAAGAGGAGTACAGATAAGTAATTATGAAAAAAAAAATAGGTCAAGTGTCTCGTCACCACGCAGCATCATGACAACGAAACCGAACCTAATCCACGAAAGAAAATAGACAACTAAATGGAAAAACAAGGAGGTGTCACAACAAATTTGTCTCTTTAGTCGAATAATGGCTAATACTGATCAGGATCATCATTACGAGATCGCAGCTTAATATAAATTTCACTCTAAAATTTGCTTAAAGCTCTTGAGGTAATTTGAACGCAATATATATATTATCAATCACTCGTGTCTGTGTGTGTTTGTAGATATATCTTGGTACCATGCATGCATCGTACGTAGAAGATCAGAAATCGAGAGCTGGCAAAATCATGCCGTTCACGTTTTGTTTATGTTTTTAGTACGTACTCTGTGCTCTTACGGAATCAGGATTCATCAACAACGTATGTATATAGAGCACATGAAGAAGAGAAGATTGCGTAAAATTTATTATAGCATGCGTACATTATATTTAGCGTACACACAAGCATGCAGATGTAGAGAGACGTGGATACAAGTTATATATGAACGAAACTTGACTTTTCAGGCACCATCTGATCTCTCTCTCTCTCTCTCTCTCTCTCTATATATATATATCATATAATCATGTCGACATTGAACCCAATTAATTTATGAGTTTTTGGATAGGACTCATTCTATTCATAAGCTAGAGTGTTGGATATATGACATTCTACATTACTGACGTACGTAACAAGATTTGATTTGTAAGAAAAATTTAAAAATTTAAATTTTACCAATCAAATGGTGACACATCAATTATATATAGTATATTTTACACCAACTTATGAATAAAATGAATATTGAATATTTTTGTATTTAATTGCCTTTTTACCTCATTAATTAGAACTGTTATTCAGAAATGTGATAGGCTGGCCATCAGTTTAAATTAATTAATTATTAAAATAGTATGCCACTACAAGTGATCCAAACTCGAGCAGTTAATTATGGCTAACTCATTAAAACCATGCACCGGAGTTTGAAAAATCAATATAATAATATATGGGAAACTAAAAAAAAAACGTAAAAAATCCAAGAGTTATTGATGAATTCGTCGTTATAAGAATATAGAAAAAAAATTAGATATAATATCGAATTTTATTGAAGAATTAATAATTAAACAACTGAATAATATAATATTTTAAGAGAAATTAAAAAAGATGTATTATTTTTTAATGGAATCGTCCCCGATCATGATTTGCTCCCCAAATATTTTGACTCGTAGCTACCTGTGCTGCTATAGCACTTGTGGGCGATGCACGGAAATCTGACTCGAAATAGGATATTTATTCGAAGGCTTGTCGATGCCATCAGTTTGGCCGCCTCCTTAACCATACTCCGCCTTAATAAGTCGTTATCGTAAGGAATTGCATGCATTGAACGTTGAGAGTGCGATTTTACTCGGGTTACCGGTAAAGCCATAACAAGCTCTCGAGTCGTCTTTATAGCCAAATTCCGAAGATACAGGATGGAGGTGGTGATTAATAAAAATGAGAAATTGAACAAATGTAACTATAGTTGAAAATAACTTGAACAGGAAATTTCATGAAATTTCACCTTTAGCTGAAAACATCTCTGTTAAGTGCCAATCATCAACTAATATGCAACATGATTCTGGCAACGATCAAATTAAGATTTCGAAGATAAGCAAGCTATATCTCCTAACGGTTACCTCACCTTCTCTTCAATTTGAGTACAAAGTTTATGTCCCAGATTCACTATTTAGCCAAAGCACCTATCTCTATATGCATACATACATACATCTGTGAGAGAAATAAATGAAACATTACTATTCGCCATCTGATCTCCATACCTCCCGCAGAAGTTTGTATCTGACAACCTTTCGACCTCCGCCTCTCTTTGGCATCAGGTTGGGTTTTTCCGAAGTAGGAGAAACCCGGAAGTTGTCTATGACAATTGAAGTCATGGGTGAATCCAACTCATCAAGTTCATCATCACTAGTATATGATTTTCGAAGCACTGATGAGCCACTTGTCATAGTTTGATTTCCAATTTCTCCTATGATGCTTATTAGTGAAGCTGCTGTAGGTGGTTGATAGACTGTAGGAGCAGCAGTGCATGGAAAGCTTGTGATGGAAAATTCATTGGCCTCAAGGTGGTCCTAAATCAAGAGAAAGCCGAACAGAAAAGGAATATCAAGGGTAATTCAGTGAGTTCTATGGAAAATGATGTTGTTAGTTAGATTCTACATCAGATGAAAATTATTTATTTTTTGATCGGTTACATCAGATGAAAATTATTATTCTCTTCTTTTATTTACCAGTAAAGGAATCATTGCAAATCAACAAATCGTATAAAAACCATGAGGGGAAGCAAATGAAACCTTTGTAATCTTAACAAGCATGTGGGAAGCAAAATTTTGCAGAGAATATAAGTCGCTGCTTGGTATGGACTAACCTCAGAATCCAGGGCCTTAAGAACAGCCTCTGGAATTGGGTCTGGGGAAAACTCATCGGGGACAAAATTAATAAGAACCCTCTTGATTAATGACCCACCAAATTTGGGGCAGACCTACAAACATTAACTTTTAAACAGTGATGCAAAGCAAAAGAACAGGAAGAGGGAAAATCAATCGAAAGCATTGAAGTTACAGGATTTTACCTCTCTTCTTGTGGACCTATCAGCAAGAATTTCAAAACGAAGCATCATGAGATCACTCAATGCATGAAGGAGATGGAAAGGCTTGAAGGGTGTCTCACATTCCAGTTTCTTGTCATCATCAAGTTCAACCCCATCTTCAGAGGCATTGTCGTCATCAATTCCAAATAGATCTGTGAGCCATCTTGACCAGTTTCCTATCTGCAAGCACAAAGAAAGGAGAGCAAAGAACTTTAATCAGGAATTCCCTCACAATGATGGGACTTGAGACTATCATTTGCTTTCATACTTTCAGAGAAGTCCAAAGGCAGAACAAGAAACTTCAAACAAATCCAGATGGGTTGTTATCTCAACAGAATGCAGATTAAACTAACTTTAAAGAAGAAATTTTTTACTTGTAAGAATTTGACAGAAGACTGCTGTTAAGATAATCAGACTTGTCCTCAAACTAAGGCTCCAAACAGTGTTATCAAACTGGATTCATCTTGCATACTCTTGAGAAGCAAGGACCAGCAAATTAATCAATTTTGTAATTTACAACTTAAAGGGTTCTCTCTGGTGATGTTATGCGGTGACTATTCATTTCTGATACCTAACATTCATCTACAGAAGTAACATGGACACAACTTCACGAAGATGGTATAAAGCATCCAAAAGATGTAATCATCAAGTCACGTCTATCAATTAATTAAGCTACTTATTTTTATTTTTTTGGCCAATGAACTTGGTCGATTCTTCGCCACCATATTCTGACAAGTGAAAATTAGTGTGCGAGATATAATGTCGTTAAGAATTGTATTTCTCAGGGCCCACAAAAAATCCAGAAAAATACAAACACCCCCCAGGGTAGTTGATTTTGAATAATATACTGCCGACTGATCAAAAGAGTGTAAATTTTGTGATATGGAGACGAAAGTAGTAAAAAAAATATTCAAGAATGTCACTAAAGAGCATTAGAACAGTAACTCCGGGAGATGAAATGAGAAGGTGAGTAAATAATGAAAATGGTTGATTGATAATGATATAAAAATTGGCCTGCTGAGAAAAAAGGGAGAACTCACAGCATTTTTTAGCTGGGCACCAGACCCAAAGCTTGATTTTCCAGCAGGAACAGGCAGAACCTTTGCATCACTAATGGGATCAGAAACAGGATCTGTTGGAATCTCTTCAGCTGATTCACGAAGAATAGCATTGAACATTGCCACGTCTAATCTACCCACCAACTGCTCCATTACCTACAAATACAACATAAAGCACAAGTTTTCTATCCGACTGCATTCCAGAATAGTAACAATTATCCAAAACTCAAACACAAAAACATGTTAACAAATTTCAGAAAACATGAAGTACAGGATTTTGCCTCCTTTTGAGGCACTTGATCTAGCCAGCTATTTATAATAGGGGATATGACCTTGTAGTTATATAAGTAAAACACTACACATCCGTAGGTGTAAGTTACAAGAAAAAACAATATGGGCTGCTGAGGTGGTTTAAAGCAGGTAGCCATTCCAAAAATCCTAAAAATACATCTCAGTTTAGGTTCTTTTATTACTTACCTTCATTAGAAAACATCCCCATCTCAAATACAACTCCATCAAGCAAACTATGGCTAAGATTCGTAATTTGGATGGTCATAAGTACAAAAAGAATTCCATTGATGAGAGCTTGGAAACAACAACTATTCCACCAAACTAGAGTGCTGGTAACAGGCCACACGTTGCATTTGCACCACAGTACAATAGAGCACCAAGAATATAGATACCACAATGCTCACACAGCAAAAGACAGAACTACAGAGAATGGCATCAACATACTCTCCAATAGGTTGCTGTTATCGTTAATGTATCAGGTCAAGCATACGTCATTGACAATAATGAATTCATCAAATTTTTTATATGAATTTATTTTTCTTTTTATAAGTGGCTTGCTAGGAAATTTATCTCCTCATATTTGATTTTCAACTGTGACAAGATCGGACAAAACACAACTTGAAGTTGTCATTCCGATTTACAAACCAGAAATCTCATACTTACAGCACATATTTGAGGAAGGAATTTTGAATGTGTTAATGTACCAATCTAGCCAGCACAGGCAAGCAGCCACACTGATGCCCTCCGGCTCGAAGAGGACAAAGTCTTTCACAAGCATCCTTGAAAGCTTTCTTCCAAAGATCTATTGAGAAGTTCACCTGCTCCTGATCACCTAAACCATATTTCCTTCCATGGGATTTCCTTAAGCCTGAGCCCTTAGCAGCAGAAGGTTGCATATGTGGAGTCAGAGTCTGAACACAGTCAAATAACAAAATAAATTAGTCATCAAATGTAAGTCAGAATTTTCTTTGTGAGAGGACTTAGAGCAGCAGAAAAAGAGGGAGAATTTGACCTGCCACCACACAGACTCAATGATTCGGCTGAAGATCCACGCTTCAACGTTTTCCAATGCAACTATAAATGTTTGTGGGTCCTCCCAGTCATCAAAATATTCCTCCGTATTATTTTTCTGTTCTAGCTGAAGAGATGACTCTTGGCAGTTCGAGGAGGACTTCTCACCCAACCCATTTCCATGACCACTACAGCTGGTGTTTGGTCCAGAGCAAAGTTGTAATTTATCAACTGCCTGGCTGACAATGGCTCTCAACAAAATTGAATTTGACAACCAGAAAGTCAACCTGTTTAAAGAAGGCAAAAATTAAACTAAAAACAAATCTAGAATCTTGGAAGCCTGGAGATTTCTCCAGAAGGTTTCCGAGTTGAATTAGGAACCCCAGCATGAGTAATATGTATCACTAAAATAACAGTCAAGCATCTTAGCTTCAGCTTAGTGGGGCTTCAGGTTTTGACAATTTGCAAAACAAGAATGACTCTCTATGATACACAGCCAAATTTTTATATGCAACATCATTTGCGCATGATTTAAAAATTCTACGAAGGGAGTTTTGTACATACCTCGGAACATCGTTTCCACATGCTTTAGCAACTGGAACTAATCCCGAAACAGCAGTTCTGGCTGCACTTGCCCTGTTAGCTGGGGACCTTGCTTTACAAGCATGGAGATAGAACCTAGAAAGGCGCCGAGCTGGAGCATGGACCTTGGTTGCAGAACTCCCATGCTCAGCAACCACTGAATAAAGGGCAACTTCAACAGCAGCAGCTTCCCGCAACTCTTCCTCGAGCATTTCAATTTTCGATTCTAATTCGGCTTTTCCGTCAGAGAAGCCACGTACTGTTGCTTAACTTTCATTAGGTGAATAGCTCGTGGCACTAGCAGCTTCTGGAACATTAATGTTTATTCCCTGTTCCCTGAGCTTACTGATGCTGAACATTCCATTGCTATTGGCAGAGTTGAAAGGGAACTCTTCCTCAATCGTTTCAATTTTAGATTCTAACTTGACTTTACCATCAGACAAGCTACTCAAAGTAGCTTCACTTTCATTAGTTGAAAAACTTGTGGTACAAGCAGCTTCAGGAGCAATAATGTTGTCTCCCTGTTCCCTGAGCTGACTAGTGCTGAACATGACACCGCTATTGGCAGAGTTGAAAGGGAACTGAACAGACTTCACTTGTTTTAGTTCATTAATTCTATGAACACTTTCTGCAAATCCAAGTGAATTCCTCCTGAATGAAAGAGTATCATTCCTGAATTTGACTTGATTTAGAGCAGAATGTTCTGATAATTTACCAACTAGTTTTTCTTCTAGATTGTATGGCTCCACTTGTAAGCCATATTCTCCCTGTCCATTTTCCTGCGGCTCCTTTTTCTCTTCATCTTCCAAAATTCCAATATTAACCCTTTCTGCGCTATCCTTAGCTGATTCTGATTTGATCTGCAATTTAAAGACAAGTGACTGTTAAAGAAACCAAAACTGCACAAAGAAATCTGCTAGGAAAATATAAATGCAACGAATCAGATCGTCCCTCTTCCAATATGAGCATAGTAGACAGACAGGTCACAGCTGCACTTAATTTAACTCCCCCATTTGCAAGGTTCAGGACCATAATGTCTACACACTTGACTATGAGCCTTTGCAAATATATCCATTATTCATTCAAAATAAGAATAATACATTGGTTGGAGTTATCAACCAGGTGAACAAAATCAATAAATAATTTCCAGATAGGTGGCTAGTGTGTCTTAAGAACATACCATAAGCTAGCAAAACATACATTATTTTTTTTTATCATCTTATAAAGAACTTCAATAGAGTACAACTTGAAGAAATTCATCAAGTTGGAACAGATATATACAATTACGTATTGACTTATGCATCCAACTAGCCATCCCATGTTGCTATACTGAATCCTCGAGCATCTTCACTCAATAAGACCATAATTTCATGCAGGCATATGAAAATTTGATTTCAATGTTCGATTGCATGGAACTGGGCTCCAGACATTGGTTTTGATTACTAGCCCAATGCCAGTTTGACAGTTCACATCTTAGTTTGGAATTGATTTCAACAACCCCCAAGCCACATCTTGGCATATATTCCAAAAAGAATAGTCAATGTTACAATTGGAGCCTCTTATAATCATCATAAACGGTGATAACTTCTTCTTTCTAAGCAATGTGAGACTCATTCACTACCCTCCCACACTAAATCCGGGTAATTATATTAGATTACACAAATTTATCAAAAAGAAATATATATATATATATTAGATTACACAAATATTAGATCCAAGAATTATACAACATCCAGAATCTCGAATCACATAGAAATGAAATTCCTACTTCCAATTCAACTTCAAGCAACGAAGCAAAGCTAATATGTATTCTGAATGAAAGGAACAGAAATAAATCAATCCAAACAAAAACGGGATATTGTTTTTACAGAAATGATATTTGTAGTCGCGCAAACGCTATACAATCTCTTTGAAAAAATTGAATAAATATGGGATCAACATAAAAATAAAAAATAAAAATAAAAATAAAAATTTAATAGTAGAACCACTTTTCTTAAAGCGACTGCGGCACTTGCGACTGCATGTAGCTCTTGTTTTTATGCACTGATTGAGAACGCAAAAGAAAGCAATGATATTGTGCACCTGATTTCTTTGAGGCGGTGACCATCCTCTAGCCTCGAAAGCAAACGAGTTAATGGTTTGTGATGGATGAGGTGAAAGATCATCATTATCATCGTCAGTAAATGAAGTAATCTCAGTTTCCTCAGCATTCCCTTCATTAGTAAGTTCCGAATACGATTCGCTTTTGTCCAGCGACACTTCCTTCGACAAGCAGCCCTTTGGTGACGAGCTGGAGCTATCTCTATCAAGAGGTTGAATGTTCACGTAAAGAACTGGTAGCGTCGAGTGTTTGAAGCTCCGCTTGCAGTTCACTTGAGCACTTATGGTTATGGTTTCTTTGATAACTCCATAATCTGCAAGGTTTATCGTAGCCGTCGCCAAGAGTTGACCTTTGACCGCCTTCTCCTTTCGAGCATCATACACGTAAAACTCTAAGTTGTTCTTCAAAAAACTTTCACGGGTTGTGCCTTTTCTGGATACTTCCCTACATAAAGTAACCGGAAGCCTGAAAGACTCGCCGATTCCAATTCTTCCATCCCCAACACCACAAGTAAAGGACCCAGAATTCTGATCACCATTTTCCCACTTAATCAACAGTGACCGAGAAGATTTCAAAGATTCTGATGGTGGCCATGGCTTCACCTCCTGTACATGGATAAAGTAATCAACCTGAACTGAAACACTTCTCCGACTCTTTGATCTCAGCCCAAGCACCATTGTGATTGAATATTGCTGGTGGGCCCTTAGCGGGTACGATCAGTCACAATGCATCTATGTTTATGAAGCCATAACACAATTAAACAAAATCAGAATCGCGAACTCTACAAGAACCATAAAACTGACGGAGAAGTCCACCGATTTATTATATGAGGTGCCTATATAAAAAAGAAAGATCTTCGATTCTGAGAATAAGAAAGAGAACGAAACAAATCTAAAATTTTCTAACAGTCTTGCTTGCGTACATATAACCCACTCCACTCATTCAACTACACTAAACATTATTTTATATGCCAGGAGAATAGTCTCACAAATGATTAGTCAATGAGAAAATAATATTAGAGTACCGAACCAAAACAAAATAATAGCAGAGTAAACAATCATTTCTAAATGCATATGCTTCATAGTCTCTGGGATAGAGAGCAAAATAGCAAAAACATTTCCAACTCCTGTAGAAGCAGTTATATATATATATATATATTGTAACAGTTGGGAAGAGAAGACAATCAAAATCAAAATCAAAATAAAAAATTCTATTTAAAAAGTTCCAGTCGCAGTCAAAACAATTACTTGAAAAAGAAGAGAAAAACAGAAGATCATAATGACATTCAGAGCAATGAATCAAGGACGAAAGAGGAAAAAGAAGGAAACAGTAATGCATAGTAAGGCTGAAAAAAAGCAGCAGATCTAGATAAAAGAATCAAACACGAGTAGTAAGATTGTCGAAGCGGGTGTTATAAGGGAAAATGCAGTAATTATGAAAATGGAAGGTTGAGGACACAGCTCTGAGAGCGAACGCACGTGCAGTCAAATTAAGTCCCCGGAGCGGGAGCAAGAGAGAACGACAGAGAGAATTGGCCGCGAATTCAGAGTGATGAATGCAGAAGAGAACGTAGAGAGGTTGGGATTCTCTGTTGGTCCCGTGCTTGTCAGAGTTGAGCTCTCATTTTCTTTCGAGGTGGAGTGTGAAAAGCGAACTTTAATGATAATATTTAGGTAAACTGAAAGGCCTAGAAAAAGGTGGGAGGAAAGGAATAAGGGCATTCACATTGGTTTTCATGATCTCTTTTTTCCTAAAATTTGAGGGAAAATTTAGGAAATGTTCTCTCCATCCGGATTACTATTCATTTCTTAAATTATTTTTATTAATATTTTATTTATTTTAATTAAATTAATTATTTTTCTAATCATCTACATTTTTTTTATACTTATATTTAGTTTTAAATAATAATTTTAAAAATAATTTAAATAACTATGAAAATATAAAAAAATAATAATCTTAAAAATAATTTAAATTTTTATTTAAAATATTTACTTAAATAATAGTTCAAAATATAAGAAAAAATATTGAGCAGTTAAATTTGTAAATGGAAGTAAGAGAAAAAAGTAATAAAGAAAGAATAAAGTAATAGAAAATGTGATGTAGAAGATTTTTAAAAGATGAGTAAAATTTAAGAAAATATTTTAAAAAATATATTTTTTAATTAAATTATAAGAAATTTTATGATAATTCAATAGAAAATTAGAAATGATCTAATAAAGAGAGACGAAAGCATTGGTCTGGAGGAGAGAGGCCGAGGCAAAGACGCTATTGGGTTTTCGGCCTTTCCAACCCATTTATCGAAAGTCGAAATAGATCCCTAATTCCATTCATTTCTGATGTTTTTTTACCGTAAAAAAAGTAGTAAATGTGCAAATTTCGCATAATTTTTTTTTTAAAGTTAGTAAATATAAGATTTGTATTAAAAAATTATTTTTTAATAATAATTTTCACTTTAAAAAAAAAAAAATTAAATGGCGCTGAATGTAGTATTGCTATTTTGACCATGTGCGTGGCTAGAGCATTTTGCTGATGAAAATGGTAGATTTTTATAAAACTTCGTAATGAAGGTGCTTGCCTTTGACAAATATAATGTATGCGAAATATCAGTCGACTTCCATGATATTAAAGTTCTATATCCTTTGGACGGCAACGAAAAGTTGGGAGTTGCATGTGTCCCTCCGAAGACGGCACGTGCTGATTGCTGAAAAATAGATGTGCCTACTAAGAACCAAGGGTGTTTCGCAACAAAGATGGAAGTCCCATTGTAATTTCTAATAGGCTTAAGTTTCCAATCTCGTAAACATGAACCACATGCTTCACTGGTGCATGTTGAGCTTGAGTTGACCTCGATCTAGGCCCAATCGTCTATGCAAGTTCCAACTATCTAAGCAGCTCGAGATCGGACCGCCCAATTCACATGACTCATAGAGACACCCTTGTGTTTTTTGCAGTTGTTTGTATTTCAGGTCTGAATCGATGAGAATTATAGCACGCAGTACTATTCGTTTTTTGCTGATAAGCCGTTGAATGTGATCATTCTATGTCACACCACAGAAAAAATGCAGATATTATTGACAAAATTCCTCAACATGTGATGTGACATAAAAGAAGTTTTAATGAAGCGTTTAAACATGAATTAATCCCTTCCCAGCATATCCAGAAAGAATCATGGTTTCTCTGGGGCCGTGAATGAAATCAGATTTGATAAAGCTTAGCAATAAACAGAATACCAAATGGACCACCAGAAGCCTGAGTAACCCATCTTCCCAAAATCTGGGGACACTGTCTTCATTTTATTCAATGATATTCACTAGTAAAGTATTTAGCCTACAAAACAGAAACAAATTCATCGTTAGCCCACAGCAAAGATTTGTCAAGACATTTATTACCTATAGTGTAACCAGCAACGAACAAACATATCCTACCCTCCATACGGTGGAAGATCTCAAGGTGATTTCTAAATCTACTTGGATTACTGTTAAACATTTTTTTCCAGTTGAACTAACACAGCAATGGCTAGCCTATTTCGGAGTCTATTTCTTTCTCTTTTTTCGGTATTCTGAGAAAAAGCATGCATAAGAATTACTTCCATATATATTAAGGTCTCATATCATTAACTAAACTTTGTTAACAGAGTTGCTTGTCCAGCATGTCTTACATACCAATACAGTTGATTTTTCCTCAGTCAAATGACGCAAAACATGATGTGGGGTCATGCAATGAGGTGAAGTAGCCTCTTTTTTATGCCTAAGTGCCCGTGAGCAATCATCAAAATGTTTTCTTATGTGTTTTCGCATGATTCCCCCAGAGAGTAAAGAACCATGACGACATGTAAGAATGCATAGCCCCACTGGACAAGTAATGTTCTGTAAGCATTTATATTCCTCCAAGAAGCAGAAAAATTTAGTCAGATTCCATGATGAAAGCAGCAACATTACTAAAACTACATGCCCTCCAGTACGTGAGAAGTAGTAGCAGAGGCCATTCAGCCACTATAGTCCTCTCTACATGATCACTAAACAAAGGCAACACAACTGTCTTCTATCTCGTAATATTACCAACCAAATCACCCAAGTTAAGCAGCTATATTCTTTCTTTCTCATCATTTAATAAATACAAAAGGAAAGAATAATAACCTGAGCAGAAAGCTTAAGCAGCAGCCTCCAGTAACTCCTTCTCAGCACGCTCCTTGATCCTTCTCTCAAGCTCTGGCCTAAAGTGCCTAATAAGACCCTGCACAGGCCAAGCAGCAGCATCCCCCAATGCACAGATTGTGTGCCCTTCAATCTGTTTGGTTACCTCCTGAAGCATGTCAATTTCTTCCAGCTTTGCATTCCCAACTTTCAATCTTTCCATAATCATCCAAAGCCATCCTGTCCCCTCCCGACAAGGTGTGCATTGCCCACAGCTCTCATGCTTGTAGAAGTAAGAGAGCCTTGCAATTGCATCTACAACATCAGTCGATTTATCCATCACAATCACAGCTGCAGTCCCCAATCCTGACTGGACAGCCTTGAGTGCATCATAATCCATCAGCACATCGTCACATATGGGCTTGGGAAGCAGTGGCACAGATGAACCACCTGGAATTATAGCAAGTAAATTGTCCCATCCACCTCTAACACCTCCACAGTGCCTTTCTATCAACTCTTTCAATGGTATACTCATCTCCTCTTCAACAGTGCAAGGCTTGTTCACGTGTCCAGATATGCAATACAATTTTGTCCCCGAATTATTCTTCCTACCAAAGCTGGCAAACCACTCAGGTCCACGCCTTAAAATGGTTGGAGAAACAGCCACTGTTTCCACATTTGTCACAGTGGTAGGGCAGCCATATAACCCTGCATTAGCAGGGAAAGGAGGCTTCAATCTTGGTTTCCCTTGTTTCCCTTCAAGACTCTCCAAAAGTGCCGTTTCTTCACCACAAATATAAGCCCCAGCTCCATAGTGGATATGGACATCAAAATCATAACCGGATCCACATGCATTCTTGCCCAATAATCCAGATTCATAGGCTTCCTTTCTAGCCCTTTCAAGGTTTATTCGTTCATTCACATACTCACCTCTTATGTAGATATACGCTGCACTAGCCCTCATCCCTACCCCAGCAATTAGACAACCCTCCAATAGTTTGTGTGGATCGTGCCGCATAATTTCCCTGTCCTTACAGGTCCCAGGTTCACTTTCATCAGCGTTGACAACAAGATATGAAGGACGACCATCAGATACTTTTGGCATGAAAGACCACTTTAAGCCAGATGGAAAACCAGCACCACCACGTCCACGGAGGCCAGACTTCTTCATTTCATTGACAATCCAATCAGCACCCTTGAGTACTAAGTCTTTGGTTCTGTACCAGTCACCTCGTTTCATGGCACCTTTGAGAAAAGGGTCATGCAATCCATATAAGTTGGTAAAAATTCGATCTTCATCTTTCAAACCACCAAAATGGGTTTTCTCTGGTGGTGGGGGAGGTGGTGGAGGCTGAGGAGTATTAGCAGTTGTGGCACCCTGAGTGCTGAATGTTCTAAAGCCAAGGCCCCTCACGTCACTGTGGCGCCAAGCCAAAGCTGTCCTTCGCAAATAAGGAATACCCTTGATGGGTGCCTGCCAAATATTACATGTGAATATTGCAGTCAAAATAAATTCAGGAGTTACCTCATTTGAATTAATTCTTCTGTGTATAATTTAAGCCCATTTCAAGTATAAAAAACCAATACTACCTACCTACCTTAGATATATCAACATGACCCGATCCACTCATACAAGTATAACTGGAAAACAAATACCCAAGGGGTGAAAAACATCAACAGTGGAAACTGGTCTCAGAAATATATATATATATGTATGTATGTATCTGTATTGCGAACAATTCCTTTTTCTTTCTTCTTTTTCCTTTTTGGGGGTGGGTGTCATCTTATGTGAGCATCAGCTCTAGGCTCCATTTGTTTAGACTGATGTTAGTCACATGGAAAATATTTCCATAGGTAAATTTTTTCTTAAAAAACTCTTGGAGAAATATATTTGGTCAGATAACATGCGCCTTCCTTACTAAGGTGGGCAGCATCAGCAGCACCTGATTCTATGATCTCCAATAGCAGGTGCAGACTGCAAGGTGATGATGCCCAAAACTCATATGAGTTGGCGGGATTACTGTACCCGATCTTTATGGCCTCCCCAACGGGTGCATTGAAATAACACCGATAAAATAATAACCAATGAAATCTCGATCAAACTTAGCTTCCCAAGAGCAGCACATATTTCTATCAAAATACAAATTTCTATTCAATACTGAAGATGGATTTCAGAAGGCCGAGTAAACGTCTGCCTACAATCTTATGCAACGAAGACTTTGAGAGAGAACTTGATAAGCGCGTCCAGAAGTCGCAACAAAACTTAATTAATTAAGCAAGAAAATTTTATTTCCTCTCAGAACCCCCTAATACTCTGCATTTACCAGCTGAACCATTGTAGGGGAAGGGAAATAAATAGAAAATTTTAGCTCAGCTCGCAAATTTTCAATCGTTGGGGAAGTTCAATCGAAACTGACTCAGAGATATTACTAACCTTGTGAAAATTTTCTCAAATTGATAGAGCAATAAAACCAGATCTACTAGATCAATGGGGGGGGGGGGGGGATAAAAAAAAATCATAGGCCGCGAAAACACTCAGATTGATAAAAACACGAAAATGAGTTAACCAAGTGAAACCCTAAGGCGTGAGAGAGAACCTCAAAGGAAAAGTAAAAAGAGGCCTAAAATTAAAATAAGGATGAAAAAATGGAGAGCCGAGAGAAGAAGAATGGGTACCATAAGGAGAGAAGTTGCCGATGAGCTCTAATTCGTCGGCGGTGCTCAGGTGATTGACAAAAAAGACTTCTGGAAGAGGGACTCAACGGAACGAAGAAGGTTTGGAGGTGGGAAATGATTCCCTACACTCGCGGACACTAGTAGATCTAATGGTTGAGATTCTTGACAATAGATTACACGTAGCAAGCTTTTGAGTTGGGCTTTTTGACACTGTCTGAAGACTCCGAACCCAATCTATTCATGTGCAGTCTCTTATGTTGGCCCAAGAGCCTCTACTCTTTACTTAAAAAAAAAAAAAGAAATAGCGTTTACTCTTTGGGCTCGTATTGATTCCAAGTTGTTCCATTGCATTGCCATTAATCGATGTAGGAGATTTTTTCCTCTCTTTTTGAACTAGGATGCTTGTAGATTTTTGAAACTCCGATGGCGTGGCATGTGGCGGTGAAGTGGTGTTGCTTGGTGTTTATTTTGAATAAAACTCCCTTCTTGCAAGTATATTGAATAATATAAGTGTTATAGGTTGAGAGAGATTTAACAAAAGTAAATTCATAAATTAGCATGGTTTAAAATAATATATTAAATCAACTTTACAATAAAAATAATTTTACAATTTAACATAGCACATCAATTCACGTTAGTTTATAGATTTATTTTTATAATATTTATTTGTGGCTAAGACATATTTCTTTAAATAATAGTCTCACCACTTACAAGTTGTCAATCTATAATTTAAAAAATAAATACTTTAGTTGGTAAGGGATTTTGTAAAAATAAATTCATAAATTAACGCAGTTTCATGTGTTATGTTAGATTGTAAAATTATTTTTTTTAGAAAATAAGTTTTACCTACCATACGAAATCACACCAGTTTGTAAGTTTATTTTTAAACATTTGTAGGTATAACACTTATAATTTAAAAAATTCGAATTACTCTATAAGTATATATACCTAATACCAGTACTATAGAGTCATGTGAACGTACAGACTTGCGAGTAGAGTTTTTTTAAAATAAAACCAATATATTCAGATTTTTTTAAAAATAAAACCAATTCAGCTTGACATGAGTAAGGATTGCAATGAAGTGGAGACATCAAACCAGACAGCATGATCAATAGTTCTTTAGTTTGTTAGATCAACCTTGGAGAAATATCTTCTTAATACAACAAGTTGAAGGGATAAAAGAATCATTCTTGACTTATGATGATGATTTAGGCATCGATACGATATTCTTTACGTTTATCCATAAAATAAATAATAAATAAATAAATACAAATAAATAAAGAGACACATGAATTTATGTGATTTGACATAATGTCTTCGTCAACGGATTGTTTAGAGGTGAAATCTATTATAATAAGTGATTTTATAATCTCTTATGACCTTATACATCTCACAATACAATGAATGAATTTTCCTTTGTAGTCGTTGTGTGCGGTGGAGTTTGGGTATAGGGAGCTTATCTGGAGAGTCTGTGAAGAGATCGTTAGATTTGTGGAGATATTCGCTTTATATAGAGATCTATTTCTTTAGAATGATTAAGTCAAACTTGCTTTATAAATCCTTTTATTTTTAAAAATCTGAGTCTCTTTTTTTTTAGGAGCCTGAGTGTATTTCCTTATCTCTTTTTAATTTTATCTTTTAGCTTGACTTTTGATTTTATTTCGAAATTAATTTTGAGGCTACTGATTTGACCCCTAAATATCTTAAGTACAAATTTTCACCAAGTAATACTATATATAATTATTGAGTATTCAAGTGTAGCACAATTATTTAAAAAATAAGTAAAGTTTATTATTAAAAAAATTATTTATTTTTATGCAAGTTTTATATTTATTCGCTCTTTTTCTATGAATATCATTTCTCATTTTCTTTCAATAAACGCAGAAAGTGGCAGGCTGCAAAACCACTTTTTTATTACTGCTTTGTAGAATGGCGAGATCCCCGAGGAAAATAACAAGTTAGCAGCCACGTTACACAATTCACATAGCTTTTGTTATGTCCTATTCTAGCTTTCTAATCGGTACTCATTTAAGAACAATATCATCATTCTTAACGCAAATCCCTTCTGTATTGTTCTATAAATCCGAGCGTAAACTTCAGGCCAAATACGGCAATACGTAACTAGAAATCCATGCGCGGGACAAGTAATTCAACATCGTATCAAACTGATACGATTCTTTTCAACAAGACGAGCTGAAGGAACAAGGAGGATACATGAGAAGAGGTTGGAGAGGTTAGATGCACCCACTTTTGCTTTCCCTCCCTCTCCTCGATAGATCGGCTTTTCAACGTCATAGCTTCTCTTACAAGCCAGAAGTCTTGAACCCATTCACTGAGGCAGAGACTAACAACGCACGTACGTACGTTACGTGGAGAAAGCTCTGTCAGCCGGCAATGACGGTGTTCGTTAGCTCAGGCACCGGAGTTATCGCCGGAAATCATGTTTTACCCCCTGACTACGAAGCAGCTCAGGTTTCGCAGCGCCTAGTGGATGCTTCGTACAACAACGACTTAAAGCTGGCATGTGAATGTATCGTCAATCCTCTCGTGGACGCGAACTTCGTGGGAACAGTGAGCTTGAAGACAAGGAAGGCGGAGATTGTGTTGCACGATGAGTCGGCTCACGGGGTTCGCGTCGAGTACGAGGAGTTCAAGACCGAGGTCACCGCGCTGTTCCTCGCTGCTCATTCCGGAAATTTGAAACTTGTCAGGATGCTACTGGTAATGTATGGATTTTCTATGTATACATAATTTAGACGTACGAATTTGATATTTTTGAATGAAAATAGTAAACGATATGATCTGCTCCAGTGCTTTAAACCAATTATTAAGAACTAAAAAGGCTTATTTTTTATGTGCGTTGACAGAGTATTGGAGCTAACGTAAACCAGAAAGTGTTCCGGGGCTATGCGACCACGGCGGCAGTGAGGGAGGGTCATATGGAAATTCTGGAACTGCTGATAAATGTAGGGGCATCTCAGCAGGCATGCGAGGAGTCTTTGTTGGAGGCAAGCTACCTGGGGATAGCCAAGCCAGTAGAGCTGCTTATGCGGTCTGACATGGTCCGCCCACAAGTTGCTTTGCATGCCCTTGTCTCTGCGTGCTGCAGAGGGTTTGTTAATGTTGTTGATGCACTCATTGAGGTAACTTTATCATGCTTGGCATGAGAACGCTTAAATTTTTCAAATAAATTGTCTTCTTTTATTTTTCATTTTCGAAGACAGATATTAGATTCACACTTGTTTTTCTGAGAGATTTGGTAACAAATATATTAAATTCGGTGCAACCTATCATTCAAATAAAAATATCCTGATTTTGTGACCTTAATGAGTGCATCAACAACATTTAGGCATCTCTTGAGCAAGGCTGGCTCAAAGGGTAAGGCTATTTAGGCATTGCCCAAGGCCCATTTTATGCAAGGCCTCCAAAAATAAAAATGAGGTATTTTTTTTTTAATTTTTATAAAATAAAAACTATTTCATTAAATAAAATTTAAATAATTTATATATTTTTTAATGTGTGCAAGGCTTCATAATATTAAATTTAATATTTAATATAATGAATTATTTATATTTTAAAATAATTTTTTTAAGATCTTGCTAAATTGAGGTACAAAATTTACATTAAGACCTCATTTTAAGTTATTTTATTAAATATAATTCAAAAAAAAATATTTAAAGATTTTAAATAAAATCTCATTTTATTAAAAATTTTGAAAATATTATAAATAATAATTTATATTTTATTATATTATAGTTAGGAATTTTGCCTTTGACCTCCATTTGTATTGAGCCGACTAGCTAGATAGGGTCATGTTGAAATTCCATGAGTCGAGGATGGTGATCCATCTCGATGTTTGAAAAGTTGAAATTGTTCAATAATTTTGTTTTGTACTATTGGCAGTGTGGGCTGGATGCCAATGCATTTGACAGGGTGCTGCTTCAATCTTCGAAGCCTTTCCTGCACACTAATTTTGACTGCAATGCACTTGTTGCTGCCGTTGCTAGCCGGCAAGTTTCTGTTGTAGGATTGCTGTTGCAGGTAAGCTCTTCACACAATAGCTGAATCTCCCTCTGAAGTATGGATATGTTTGAAATTACTAGTGCACGATGTTTATTTTCATAGCTTGCCCAAAAAAAATAAAGGAGGAAAAGAAATTGGAATTTAGCTTACCACAACTCTTAGTTTTTGGACAATTTTATTTACACAAGCTACTTAATTGTATCAAGATTGTGTATGACCAGTCTATTATGGTTTTCTACTGGCAAACAGATGGGCGTCAGGACAGATATCAAGGTGCGGGTAGGTGCCTGGTCCTGGGACATGGATACAGGAGAAGAATTCCGGGTGGGTGCAGGGCTAGCTGAGCCTTACCCTGTAACCTGGTGTGCTGTGGAGTATTTTGAAGCGAGTGGTGCAATCTTGCGTATGCTTCTCCAACATCTCTCCCCAAACACACTTCACTATGGGAGGACTCTCATCCACCATGCCATCCTATGTAACAATGCAAGAGCAGTAGATGTTCTGTTACACTGTGGGGCAGATGTAGAATTTTCGGTGAAAACAACTTCGGAATCCGAGTTGCGCCCCATTCATTTGGCTGCGCTACTTGGACGTTCAGAAGTTCTTGAATGCTTGGTAAGTTCTGGCTGTGATATTAACTCTCGAACCGAATCCCAAGACACTGCATTAATGATATGTGCAAGACATAAGAACGCAGAGTGCCTTAAGATTCTGGCCTCAGCAGGTGCTGATTTTGGTTTGGTCAATGCATCTGGTCAGTGTGCAAGCTCAATCGCAAACTCAACTGGATGGACCCTTGGCTTCCAGCAGGGAGTTGAAGAAGTAATTCGAGCAGGCAAGGTTGTTCAATCAAGCAACGCATCAATATTTTCTCCACTGTTGTTTATCATTCAAGCTAACGATATGGAAGCTCTGAAGAAAATCATCAAGGGTACAAACATTAATTTAGATGAAAAGGATGCAAATGGATTCTCTGCTAACATGGTGGCTGCAGCAAGGAATCATGTGGAGGCTTTCCAGTTACGTGTTTATGCAGAGGCCGATGAAAAGCTACATGATAAACAGGGCGAGATGGCAGCCAGCCAATTCGAAGTAAACCAAAATAGCGGAATCTTTCAAAAGCTTAATAAGAATGAACATGAACTAGAAAAAGGCTGCAATGGTTCTTCTGGATTTTATGCTCTACATCATGCGGCTCACCAAGGAGACATAAATTCTGTTGAGAAACTAACGACTAGGGGCTACGATATTAATGCGTTAAACGACGATGGATATACCCCGCTGATGTTGGCAGCCATGGGAGGCCATGGCAAGGTGTGTGAGCTCTTGATCTCTTGTGGAGCAAGATGCGACGTTGAGAACGAGAGACACGAGACTGCGCTGTCGCTGGCAAGGAAAAATGGATCAGGAAAAGACACTGCAGCAGAGCGTGTGATAATGGATGAGCTTGCGCGGACGTTAGTGTTGGGCGGGACTCGTGTAATGAAGCACACGAAGTGTGGTAAAGGAGCTCCTCATGGTAAAAAACTCAGTATGTTAGGGAATGTTGGGATTTTAAGGTGGGGGAAATCAAACAAGAGAAATGTGATTTGTAAGGGCGCTGAGGTTGGACCAAGTGATGCATTCCGATGGCATCGGAGGAGGAAATTTGATGCCGATGAACCCGGAATGTTCCACGTGGTGACTACAGACAATAAGGTGGTGCATTTTGTATGTGATGGTGGGGTTGAAATGGCTGAGTTTTGGGTGAGGGGAATCAAACTTGTGACACGAGCAGCTATTTTTGGAAGGGAAGAGAGCAGCACGTAAATGGAAGTCTTTTATGCGAAATAGAGTAACGATAAGTACAACGCAAGGATCTTTTATATATATAAAAAAAAATTGGGTCACATTATAAAATAAAATGTTTTTCTTTATCTACTTGTATAAATCATGATACTTTTAAATGACAATTCAATAACGTAGTTCATTAATAGTTACAAAACAAAAGTTTTAAGATTAATGGCATCACCTCAAAGAGATTAAAGTGCGGTTTGGAAAGTGAGTTGAGATGAGCCGGGTGAGATAAGTTGATAGGAAAGTTGAAGTTTAATAAAATATTATTAGAATATTATTTTTTAATATTATTATTACTTTAGAATTTAAAAAAATTAAATTATTTATTATATTTTGTGTATAAATTTGAAAAATTTATAATAATGTGATAAAATGAGATAAAACACTTCTTGTATCCAAATGGAACTTAAGAGGACAATTGAATGCACAGAGATAGACAAGAAATTTTTAAAATTCTAAAAACTTCTTAATTTTTTTCTTAGTTTTTTTTAGTACAATGACGATCGAAGCTTGATCTGATGTGCCTAGAAGACCTTTGGCCTGCATGTTGCTGGTGGAACCAAAAGCTTTTGATCTTCAAATTATGACGAACGATGTTGAAAACGGATACGTGTGTGAGCTTCATGCAACCACCCACGACTATAGTCCCTTTGTTGAGTTTTGGGCAAGAGATCAATGGATTGAAGTCTACGCTTTGTTTTCATAATTTTATTTTTGAAACTTTTTGCAACAATTGTTCAAGATCTCCATCCCCTTTAATAATATTAGTACTTTCTTTTAGAAAAAAATATTAGTACTATACTAAAGATACTCACTTTTGAAAAAGACTTATGCTATGTCACTTTTCGTGTATTTCTTACTTATTCTATTAATGTGGATAATCAAATCAATTATTTAATATAAGAAAAAAATATTTTCTATAAATTTTAACCGTTAGAATTAGCCAATTAGGCGAGTGTACCATTTAAATAGAAAAAAAAAAAGAATCAAAGGGTCGTTCTAAGCGCGGGCACCCAAAAAGTGGGTTCTAAAACCCTAATTGTCCTTTTTATTCCAATAGAATCTCTAAAAACCCGTTTTTAGAACTCTGCTACTTGGAGATTTGTTTGGATCATCCATGGCGAACCTTCCGATCATTCAGTTCGAAGATAAAATCATAGAGACGGTGGAGCGGAACCCAGTGGTGGTGATAATCGGAGAGACTGGCTCGGGAAAGAGCACCCAGCTCTCTCAGATGCTACACCGGAGAGGCTACACCAAGTCTGGAATCGTCGGCGTCACTCAGCCTCGCCGAGTTGCCGCAGTTTCCGTGGCTAGGTAGAGTTCCAATGTTTCGATGATAGACTTGGGTTTTTGGGACGACGTTGTGATTTGAAAGCAAGAACGAATTTGTTTATTTATTTATTTTATAAGAAAACGATAATGTTATTAATAAAGATAGGCAAAGCCCAAGTACAGAAGATGGTATACAAGAATAACGAATTTGTTTATGATAGTGTTGTTTGTTAAAGGTTCTTATGAAAAATCATATATGCTTTTATTGTTCCTGAGAAAATTGAGGAGAGGAATGTTATTTTTTCCAATGTAGGAAACCGTTGAAAGAATCTAATTCCACTGAATTCATCCTCATACAGTTATTTTGCCTCGTTAACTCAAGTTTAAGACTATTCTAATAAAAGATTATGGAAAACTTGATTGAAAATGGTGACCCTTTCAATATTTGCTTCAATTCATTGGCAACTAAACAGTGGATATTGGTTATGTTGCTAAAGAGGGACATGCGATCTTGAATTGTCAGTTGGCTGTTGTGCTAGCTGGTTGTGCAAATTCTGTTTTCTGGAAGCATTTGTGCGGCTGATTCACTCATAATAATGTATTTTTTCTCTTTTAGTTTTTTAAGATAGAGAGGAGATTGGCAGGTTGGAAGAGAATGTACTTGTCGAAAGGGGATTGGATTACTTTGATTAAGAGTACACTTTCTAATCTACCCACTTATTTCTTATCTTTATTTCCTATACTGGCAAGTGTGGCGGGTCGACTTGAGAAGTTGCGGTGGGATTTTCTGTGGGGTGGCTTAGGGGAGGAGTTTAAGTTTCATTTAGTCAAGCGGGAGATGATGTGTCGTCCTATCTCTAGTGGTGAGTTGGGTATTAGAAATTTGAGGTTGTTTAATCGGGCGTTACTTGGCAAATGGCTGTGGAGATATAACAAGGAACCATAAGCCTTATGGAAAACTGTGATTGAAAACAAATATGGTGGTTTAGGGGGGGGGTTGGTGTACTAGAGAAGTTAGAGGAGCTTATAGAGTGGGGCTATGGAAGCATATAAGAAGAGGGTGGGAGGTCTTCCATCATCATATTAGGTTCCAATTGGGTACAGGTTCTAGGATCATATTTTGGAAGGATGCTTGGTGTGGTAACAATGCTCTACAAGATTTGTTTCCTTTACTGTTCTAGATTGCAAGTGCCAAAGATGCCACAGTGGCCGAGGTCATGAGAATCTCGGGAGAGCGTATTCACTGGAATATCGATTTCTACCGGGTGGCTCAGGATTGGGAGATGGGGAGTTTTGTAGATTTTTATAGTCTCTTATATTCCTTTTGTTTGAACATCCAGCATGAAGATGGTTTGTGGTGGATTCCTGCGGGGAGAGGGGTGTTCACTGTTCGGTCCTTTTATAAGGCCCTCATACAAGAACCTGATATACCTTTTCCTTGGAGAAGGCTTTGGCGGCATAAGGCACCCCCCAAAGCTTCATTTTTTATGTGGACAACCTTCTTAGGCAAAATTCTTACCATGGATAATCTGAGAAAGAGGATGGTAATCATTGTAGATTGGTGTTGCATGTGTAAAAAAGGGGTGAGTTGGTGAATCATCTTATTTTACATTGTGAGGTAGCCAGGACTATTTGGAATGAGGTGTTCAAAAGAACGGACTTAGCGTGGGTTATGCCAGAAACCATGGTGGAAACATTGGCGTGCTGGACTTCTATTCAAGGCATGCAACAGATCAAAGCGGTTTGGAAGATGATCCCTATTTGTATTATGTGGTGCTTGTGGCAGGAGCTCAACGAGCAGAAGTTTGAGGACAGAGAGATCGATGGCGGAGCTAAAAGTTTTCTATTTTAGAACTCTTTGTACTTGGGCCATTTCTGTGGATTTTAATGGCATGGACCTTCATGATTTCTTAGTTTCTAATGCGCCTGCCTAGATAGGGCATATGACTTTGTAATTGGCAGCTTTTGCCCATTCTTTGATCAATAATATTTGTTTACTTATAAAAAAAAAGGTTTTTTAAGTGACATCAAAATGTGTATTGTTTTTGGAAAGTGAAAAACAGTTCATAAGAGAAAACTCAATTGCTAGTATCTTTGACCAGAGTTTTCTACTGGTTTCTCATTTGGTGATTTAATGTTCACAGGCGGGTTGCCCAGGAGCTTGGTGTTCCACTTGGGGATGAAGTGGGATATGCTATCCGATTTGAAGATAGAACCTCAGAGAGGACTCGTATCAAGTAAAAGATTTACTATATGTTAACTGTGACTTCAATTATAGATTCATAATTGTCACTTGAGTTTTGTTGAGCCAATGTCATTAATTTTGATCTGGTGAACTGCTCAGATATCTTACTGATGGAGTCCTACTTCGTGAGAGTCTATCTAACCCTGAGCTTAATCAGTATTCGGTAATCATATTGGATGAAGCTCACGAGAGGAGTCTGAACACGTAAGATTTACTCTATGTGCCTATTCTATGTCAGTTTCGGTTTGGATTGAGGCCATTAGTCTACATCATGTGTTGTTCCCTGTTTTTTTAAAGATGTAGATTTTCAATTCTTGCAACTTTTGATGTGTACTTAGTTACATATTCTGCATTTTGATTATGCACTTTAACTATGGACACATTATTTTGTCAGGGATATATTGCTGGGACTAGTGAAACGCTTGGTTGGAGTGCGTGCCTCCAATTTAAAGGTTCTTATCACTTCAGCAACTCTTGATGGCGAAAAAGTATCAAAATTCTTTTCAAATTGCCCCATACTAACTGTCCCGGGGAAGTTATACCCTGTTGAGATATTGTACAGCATCGAGCGCCCTAAAAGCTATCTTGAGTCGTCTTTAAAAGCAGCTCTTGGTATGATTAAGCTACTAGTCTTTTCGTAATGCCACGATACTAGATTCTATTCTATAAGTTTGTGTAGCTTGTTTCTGTCCTTTTGTAGATTTTTTTTGTTTTGTTGTCATGCACTTATGGAATATTCATGAAATGGTAATGCAGAGGGTATATATGCTTTTTATATGGTGACCAAGATCCCTAGTTTTTAGGATATATAGGTAGCAGTAGCCATGTTTTTTTTTTTGGGATAAGTAAGAAAAACTTTATTTAATGAAACTAGGCGAAGCCCATGTACACAAGAAGTATACAAAAGAAGCACCTAATTACATTCTAGAAACTTGGAAAGAGAACAAAAACTCATGAGCATTTCCTCCCTTAAGGACAATAGCCGAGAACCACTGCAGCAAAGAAGACAAACAATTTCCAGATATCCTCAACAGTTCGCTCCTTGTCATTGAATCACCGCTCATTCCTTTCTATCCATAAACACCACATAATACACGAAGGAATCATCCTCCACGCCACTGCCAACTGAGAGCTTCTGTGCTGCCTATTCTAACATGCTAGTAGATCCACCACTCTCATTGGCATAACCCAACTCAACCCAGCTCTACAACCCATAACTCCTAGCCACCTCACAATGTAAGAGTAAATGATCAATTGATTCACCATTTTTCTTACACATGAAACACCACTCCATAACAACCATGCCACGTTTCCTCAAATTGTCATTCATCAAAATGTTCCCAAGTGCAGCTGTCCAAGTGAAAAAAGCAACTTTAGACGGCACAAACGCCCTCCAAATACTCTTCCACGGAAAAGAGAATTGCTACTGACCAGAGAACACCTTATAATAAGATTTAACAGAAATTTTTTTCCTCCCCGTGTGTTTCCACAACATTCGATCCCTCTCATTTCCTCCTATATTCAGAGAATACAAGAAACTGAAAAAATCTGCAATCTCATTAAGTTCCCAATCCTCGACATTTATGATGAAAGTAACATTCCAATGCACAGTCCCATTAGCATGACTCAACATCTCTGAAACAGCAGCCTGCTGATTTCCAGCCAAGCTGAAAACAACCGGGAAAATAGAATGAAGGGCTCTCTCACCACACCATTCATCGAACCAAAAACGAATTCCTTCACCCTCTACAACCTCAAACTTAAGTATGTTTTACAAAACTGTCCCACCCCTTTCTAATATATTTCCATAAACACATACCATAAGATCCCCTACCCTCCTTAGAGCACCATCCCCCCCAATCACCTCCGTACTTTCGATCAATAAGCTCTCTCCACAATGAGTCCCCTTCCATTTGATACCTCCATAGCCACTTCCCTAACAGTGCCTTACTAAACTTACTCAAGTTTCGCACCCCCAGGCCTCCATTCACAATCGGGCAGCACACCCATCCCTAGCAGTAGCCATGTTAATCAGATATTGGTTAGCTTGATTATGTTCTACACTTAGAACATGGTCCACTGCATTTCATGTTTGAAGCTTTATGTTTGTTCTCTAGGTTCTTATTCCTGTATGCTATGGACTGAAGTTTTCACTCGTGTATGAGTTTTGCTGATCAATTTTTTCTTGTAGACATACATGTTCGGCAACCAGAGGGTGACGTCCTAATATTCATGACTGGACAGGTGGGCTTTTACTTTTCATTTTATTTTCTATTTTATTTTTTGGGGGTGCATGGTATACCGTGTGATTTATGCTTCTGAAGTATATATATATTTTTTAATGCTTCTTGTGCAATGGTTCTATTGATTGAAGAAGTTACGTCTTATGTAGGATGACATAGAGAAGTTGGTATCAAAGTTGGAGGATCGAGTTCAAAGTCTAGATGAGGGTTCCTGTATGGATGCCATCATCCTTCCCCTTCATGGTTCTTTGCCACCTGAAATGCAGGTTGGTTTTTTCATCTTTATATATTTTGAATTTCTGGATGGAACTTGAAGAAGATTTAAATATTTCTTTCTCTTAAGGTGTTCGATTCTTTAATGTTATTCCTACTGGCTACCTGTTTGGTTTTAGAGTCTGTAGCATGATACTAAACACTCTAGTTCTTCCTTCAAAATCATGTGTATAAGAACCTTTTTTCTTTATGTGCAATGGTTTATCTTAGTTATTGGTATAATGTGGTAATTGTGTATTGAGCAAACCGTTTAGTTAGGTCATCAGATATGGCTAAAGTATTTTGTATGAGTGGTCAAAGAGTTTTTGGTTTTTTGTTAGTAACAATATCACTTTTTGCCTTGACTAACTGAAATCCTGATTTACCATATTTGGTGCCACAACTTCATAAAGCACACGAGTCTGGTTGATTTTTTTGTAATTTTTAAATGAGCTGTCTTTGGGTTTGATTGAAAATATAGCTTGTAATCTTTTACTTCATTGGGGTGGATTAGGAGAAGAGTTCAAATTTCATCTAGTCAAGTGGGAGATGGTGTGCCGTCCTATATCTAGTGGCGGTTTGGGTATTAGAAATTTGAGGTTGTTTAATCGGGCGCTACTTGGCAAATAGTTGTGGCGAAATATCAAGGAACCAGAAGCCTTATGGAAAACTGTGATTCAGAACAAATATGGTGGCTTAGGGGAGGGATGGTGTACTAGAGAAGTTAGAGGGGCCTATGGAATGGGGCTATGGAAACATATTAGAAGAGGGTGGGAGGTCTTCCAGCATCACACTAGGTTTCAGTTGGGTACAGGCTCCAGGATCAGATTCTGGAAGGATGCTTGGGGTGCCAACAGTGCTCTACAAGATTTGTTTCCTATACTTTTCTTGATCACAAGTGCCAGAGATGCCACAGTGGCGGAGGTTATGGGAATCTCAGGAAGGAGTATTCATTGGAACATCAATTTCAACCGGGCAGCACAGGATTGGGAGATGGGGAGTTTTGCAGATTTTTTTAGTCTCTTGTATTCTTGCCGCCCAAATATCGAGCATGAAGATGATTTGTGGTGGAGTCTTGCAGAGAAAGGAGTGTTCTCTGTTCGTTCCTTTTATAAGGTCCTCACACAAGGCCCTGAGATACAGTTTCCTTGGAGAAGGCTTTGGCGACATAAGGCTCCTCCCAAAGCTTCATTCTTTGTGTGGACAGCGTCCTTAGGCAAGATTCTCACTACGGATAATCTGAGAAAGAGGAGGATAATTATTGCAGACTGGTGTTGTATGTGTAAAAGAGGGGGTGAGTCGGTGAATCATTTACTTTTACATTGTGAGGCAGCCATGACTCTTTGGGACGAGGTGTTTAAAAGAATGGACCTAGCAAGGGTTATGCTGGAAACCGTGTTGGATATATTGGCTTGTTGGACCTCTATTTGAGGTGTGCGTCAGATCAAAGCGGTTTGGAAGATGATCCGTATCTGTATTATGTGGTGCTTGTGGCAGGAGCCCAATGAGAGGACGTTTGAAGACAAAGAGAGATCTATGGTGGAGCTAAAAGTTTTATTTTTTAGGACTCTTTGTACTTGGGCCATTGTCGTGGACTTTAATGGCATGGACCTACATGATTTCTTAGTTTCTAATGCGCCTACTTAGATAAGGCATATCGACTTTGTAATTGACAGTTGTTGGATTAATAAAACTTGTTTACTTATAAAAAAAAAAAAATCTTTTACTTCATTACATCCTAAATGCATCATATTTTGAATAAAATTGTTAATTGGCTTGAGCTGATTCAGTAAAATTATATAAAATGATAAAGTTATTGGATTTTCTATGATCCTGCAGGTGCGTGTATTTAGTCCTCCACCTCTGAATTGCCGACGATTTATAGTTGCCACAAATATTGCTGAAACTTCTTTGACGGTTGACGGTGTTGTGTAAGAGACTTGATACTTGTGTCGAATTTATCATTTGCCTTATGTTCATTTGTTATATTTTAGTCTATTTTTATTTAATGTGCATTCCATCTGTTTAAGAGTTGGAAACTCTAACCCCAAGGGGTTGACCCAAGTGGTGAAGGCTTTGGTCTTGGGCTGTCACTCCCTACAAGGTCCAAGGTTTAACACCTCATAGGTGCAAACAATCCTTTGGGGCCACACTCCCTGGTGAAAAGCCAGTGATTTAACCAATTCCGTGTAGGGAAACTTTCTAGGGTGCGGTGCAAGGGACCGGGGTTTACTTTGCAGGGGTGGGTCCGAAGGGCCCTGCCTTGGAGAGGTTCCCCGACATTTAAAAAAAAAAAGTTGGAAACTCTTGATTTTAATGGACTTAATTTCCATGATTTTCTACTTTCGGTTGTAAACCCGAGTTAGGTACTTCTCATGTATACTTTTTGTGTACTTGGGTTATGCCTTCTCTTCTTATGAATAAAAATTCTTGATTACCTATACAAAAAAACAGAGTTGGAAGACACCCACACCCTCTTGTGTAACCCTCCCCCCCCGTTCAGGCTGATGCGGCTAGATACACTGCTCTTTATGTTTCCCATTTATTTTTTATTTTTTGTGTAATTGAATTGATTTTTTCCTTCTTATAATTAGGGGTTACTTATTGTGATCTTGAACATTGATATTGGCATAGTAGGTTCATGTTAAACAGTTCACTTATATTTTGAACAATATAATGATAGGTATGTTATTGACTCTGGTTATGTGAAGCAACGGCAGTACAACCCATCAACTGGCATGTATTCCCTCGATGTTGTTCAAATTAGCAAGTATGCAGCAGATGCTATCATGTTTTAATGTCGCTTGCAGCATATGTAAATGATTTTGGTAGCCTGAATGATTTTCTGTGCTGGCTGATGAGCAATCCAGTTGCATTTATTGCATTTTGCAGAGTGCAAGCTAATCAACGGGCAGGCCGAGCGGGAAGAACTCGCCCTGGGAAGTGCTATCGGTTGTACCCTTCCACAGTTTATCATGATGAATTTCTGGATGTAACAGTTCCTGAAATACAGCGATCTTCCCTTGCTGGGAGTGTTCTCTATTTGAAATCACTGGACCTCTCTGATATGGATATTCTCAAGTTTGATTTTCTTGATGCGCCTTCACGTAAGAAGGCATAATTTCTTTGTTTTCTTCACTATTCATGCATAAAATTATGATTTTACTCTTTAGATCTTGTTGGCTTTGCTGCAGTTGAGTCTTTAGAAGATGCTTTGAAGCAGTTATATCTCATTGATGCTATTGATGAAAATGGCTCTATCACAAGTGTTGGACGAACAATGGCTGGTACAAGATTCTCATCCTAAGTATGAAGTGTTTTGATGATGGTGAATAATAATAATGTGTAGCCATCTTCTTGTGCCATGCGTGTCTTCTAGTAAAGTCCTAATGTGGTTGTTTGGGATTTGTTAATAGTGCTTTAGATGAGTTTCTTATTGATGAATAGGTTACAAATGGTTGATAGATGACAAAACCAAGTTTTATTTATATTTCTTTTATGCACTTACATTTGAACATCATAATTTTTATTTTCCTTCAATACATTATCTTTTATGTATCAATTATGCCCTTACTAGTGTCATATGATTGTGACTTCTTTGCTTAGCATCGTTGCATAAGCCATATTTTTTATTTGATAATTCTCTATATTGGACATTATTTCTATGGAAACATACACTTTGCAATACCAGGCATTTTACACACAGTACTCAAACTGCTAAAAGTATACATTGTATACTCAGACTACTAAAAAGCTGCAATGTGAATCATCTATTAAGATTTGACAGCATGTCACATTCCCTATTTTTCATCTATTGTACTTCTCAAGGGAACTATTTGTCAGCTTTTGGTAGTTTGTATGTAATTTGCTACTTGTCAAAAAAGGTGTAATATGCTAGTTGTGGTAATTTGGGTGGAAAATGTAATAACTTCTGGTAATTGGAGGGTGCATATTGTATGTTTCCTTTATTTCCATTTGCGGATTAGAACTTTGTGTTCACTTAGTATTTTCATCTGATTTTATCCAGAGCTCCCACTAGAACCTTCACTCTCCAGAACCTTAATGGAGGCAAATGAGTGTGGTTGCTTATTCCAGGCTTTGAGTGTTGCTGCCATGTTATCAGCGGAAACCTCATTGCTTCCCGGCCGAAGGTGAACTTATGGAATTTTTATAGGTCTTCTTCTTGTGAATGCAATAAAAGTTTTGTTTTGTTATATTCAAGATTTTACTGTGGTTGGTCAATACCGTGTGCCCAAAAAAAAAAAAAGGATACTTGGGGCTAGTTTGGTTGAGGTGCGGCTTTTCAGAAACTGATCACTGCATTATGTGTGAATAATTACATGACTGTAATGCATTAATTGTCTAAAGTATTTTTCAAGGATTTTAAAATGCGAGAACATTACTATAATCTTGAGGGAGGGCAATTTTTAGATATCAATAAACATTAAAATTAACCAGTGAGAATACAAAGAGTTCAAAATAGATTAGTTAGGAGGTGAGGAAACCAAATGGGTAATTACGAAGACTCAATCACTGCAATAAGAAGTCTTTTTTTCTTTATTCGAGAAGTAATAATAAATTGGTAGAAGAGCAAATGGTGGGGAAGGCAAAGTGGCAAGTAATGGGAAATCAATAACTACAATAAGATGAAATTTTTTTTTTTTTCCGTCTCTATCGAATAAGTAATCATAAATATTATGAAACCTTTTGTCTTCGAATTCTTCTTTTAAAAAATCTTAATATCAAAATTTATTGGATAAATCAGGTGACATGGAAAAATAAAAGCAAAGCTTTACTTTAGAAATTGTATATGTTATAGATAAAAAAAAGAAATTTTATATGTTATAGACAAAAAGCTGCAGCAGGTTTTGAGAAACAACCCTTGGACTGCTTTGCAAAAGCCATCTAGAAACGACCAAATACCCGTTATCAAAATAGGCTGCATACTGAATTTGCTTTTAAAAGTTAAATCATCCATGGAGAAGCTACAAAAAGCCCCACCAAACAGCCCTTAGTCGTCATGGATTAAGAAGCAGTTTTATGAGTGCATCACAGTGACTGTGTATACAAGTTTTCATTTCTCTGCTAATTTTTACGTGGTCCGGTAAAGCTCTGTTTGATAATAGCTTTACCTCCATGGCTCCATTTGCAGCAAGAATACTGAAAAAAAGAGGAAACACACTTCCTCGAACCTTCCTGATGGGTCTGGCTGGGGTGATCACATCCAACTGCTACAGATCTATGAGTATTGGGATAGAACTAATTATAATATTGGTTGGTGCAAAGACAATGATTTGCAGGTAATCTATTATTCTGTTCAGAAGGCATGCTGTATTTACAAACCTGCTGTAAGACATTTCCATGTCAATAATTTAATGCCAAGGTCTTTGGATAAAGTCATGCAAGTAACATTACTGCAAATCTATGAAGTAGGGCCCAGTATGACATGCATTGCTCAGATTGTTGCTTTTCTTGAGCCATGGGGCAAAGGAGTCTGCTATGGGTACTTGATGAGTACACTAGTTTGTCATTCTTTTTCCAGCATGCATTTGGGCCTTTTGTTGTGAGAAGGGAGTGCCACCAAATTGTATAGCTGAATTAGACTTGGGCCCCGTTTGCATAGTGAGATGAGATGGTTTTAGATAAAAGTTGAAAGTTGAATAAAATATTGTTAGAATATTATTTTTTAATATTATTCTATATCCAAACGGGGCCTTAGGGTATCTTCAATCTTGGCCTGATATATAATGCTTGTCAAACTTTCTGATTGTAGGTGCGGGGGATGTTGTTTGTCAAAGATGTTCGGAAACAATTATCTCAGATAATGCAGAAAGTAGCAAAGGGTTAGTATTCTACATTATTGAAGAGAATATATTTGAAGCAGATTGATCATATATTATCGTTGTAGTATTAAGATTTTACTTACAAAAAAGAGAAGGTAATCTTGAGATTTTCCTCTTGGTGTTACTCCACATATTGGAATCTCATGTTCTGGTCACCTACTGAGTGCTGAAAAGTGTGAAATTATTAATCTCTTTTGAGGCATAAATTTGTTGATCTTTCTTTTGCTCTGTCATTTGCCCATCCATGCTCTTTATCTAACGAGATGGTTTAAACGTACATTACGCTTCAATATAAGCTTTTAGTAGTTGATACATTTGATCCAAAGATCATTGGCACGTTCGATATTGAGCTTACTTTTTGTTAACATGGTAAAACCATATTCTTTAACAGAACAATGACTTATTCTGTGTGTACGATATGTGAAGCTCTCATAATAGATTCCAATATTATAGTGATTATAAGCTATGATTTATATGATTATTGATTCACTGAGATGAACAGTGTTGATGTTACAAATCCGTTGATTTAGGGTATATACACTGGTATAAAAAAGATCATTTAAACAATCTTTTCCTGCTTGTCAAAATCTATGGACTTTGACACTTTCCTATCCATATTCTATCGTTCGTCAAAGTGAAAAGATCTATTTTTAGTTGGACACTTATTGGTAATTAAATTGCGCATTCCATAGGATTTGAACCTGAGACCCATCCACCAGCGCATACTTATTTTGGGTGAAAGTGTCATTCGCAACTTTCAGTTGTACTGAAGAAACAAATATTAGTTTGGTTTGAAATCTGTGTCTTTGTGTTTCTTCTTCTTGCTTCTCTCGAATGCAAGATTGGGTCGATGAGATTGGGAGCCTGAATTTGCTGGCTTGGCTTCTAGGCTCCCCCATCGAGCTCATGGTGTTCTTTGTCTCTGTACAAACTGATAGTTGTTTCTTGTGAAGGAGCTCTGATTTTACCATCTCTTAAACTTATAAATGGTAATGAAAAATAATTCTTGAAAGGCTAAAGGTCGTTAATTTGAAAAAATGGCAAGGGAGTAGTACATATAAGGATGCTTTTTAATATGATACATAAAACAGATTTTTTATAATACTAGAAATAGGAGTATCCCAAGTACACATGATGTATACAAGAGAACACCTAGTTAGGAGCTAGAGATTGTACATATAAAGTGCTAATTATGTAGAACATGAAACACCAGCAGTTAATGAACTGGTAAACTACAATTTTGATGATCTATAACATAAACCCTTCACATTCAAAGACAAAAAAAAAAAAGTCACCATTAGTATGAGCGTGTAATGCTTGGAAGCAAAGTTCTTGTTTCAGTGGGTTAAGAAGAGTTTGAGCAATTAGAATGCAATGAGAGCCAGTTATATGGCACACAAATAATATTTAGAGTTACCGCTCACTCCATTCAGAGAACCTTTGGGATCACTCTGTTTTAACATCTGCAGGATAAACATGGTTGCATTTGTTATGGGAATTGGACTAAAGATGAAACTGCCAGTATGCAAGAGTAGGATGTAACAAATTTCGCATTATTTGGTGTTTTTCAGTTTACTTATTGCAGTATTCTGTGATTGATCTTGTTCTGGTTTTCTTTTCACTTAGGTACTATGGATGTTATTCTTCTTCACTCTCTTCATGGTTTATGTGGTATTTGGTATCTGGAAAACAGGATCCCTAGATGTATGGGAAAATGGAAGGTGGAAAGAGAGTGAGCTTGATTACCGGAATTTGAGGAAAGCTTTGTGCATAGGTTTTGCAAATCAGCTGGCTGAGAGAATGATTCATCACAATGGCTATCGAACTCTAGGTTTTAAGCCCCAAGTAGTTCAGGTAATTATTACTTATAAAAAAAAAAGGTAGTTCAGGTAATTATTACTTATAAAAAAAAAAAGTAGTTCAGGTAATTAGGTTTGGAATCTACTCCATGTTGCTTATACTAAGGGGATGGTTGGAAACAATTTCCATCTCATCTCATCCCATCTCATTTCCTTTCCAAACATTATTCAAATGCAAACACTTTCAAATTAATCATTACAATTTTTTCAAACTAATCATTACAACTTTTCCAAACTTCCAAACAAAAAATAATTCAACTTTTTTCAAATCCTAAAACAAAAATTATATTAAAAAATTATATTCTAACAATATTTTAACTTTTTTAATACTTTTTATTCAATATTTTCTCTCTCATTTTCTAAAACCCAATAAATACTTAACTCAAACTATCTTACTACTATTCACAAACTATCTTACTACTATTCACAATTCTCATCTCATCTCATTCTCCAAGCATTCCCTTTATCGTCTTCAAACATAGTTACAAAGAAACAATCTACAAATTTTGTTGATTTTACTCAACTTTTGGATGGTTGAACTTCACTTCAATTTCATATTTGAAAAGCTTGATTTAACTAGGAAAGAGATTGTGGCGAGGTCTTGTTTGTTTAAGTTAATGAAAGCAGTTAGCAATGAGATTATTGAAGTCTAGAACCAGTGGCTCATATTTGCAGTCTTCGTTGCCCATGGATTCAAGAAACCTGACGGTAAAATGTGTTTCATTTTAGGTGCATCCGTCTTCAGTGCTGAAACCAGATGCAGAGGGAAAGTTCCCGGAGTATGTTGTGTACCATGAACTCATTGCAACATCACGCCCATACTTACGCAATGTATGTGCTGTAGAGATGAATTGGGTCATGCCCATTCTAAACAAGGTTAAGAAAATAAATATAAACAAACTGAGGTAAGTCAGTTTTGTCCTAAAGCATATTACAGGTGAAAAGTGGTTTTGAATCTAATTTAAGGCCGCACATGAACATTGTTGACCTTGAGGCTTTTTGCTTGTGGAACAGTGGTGGGACTGGTCCTATCAGAGAAGAAACTGAAGAAAAACTCTCAGACGTGCCGAAGAAAGAGATTAACATTGATGGGGTCCCTGATGACCGTGAAAATAGAATTCAGGCAGCTAGAGAACGTTTTCTTTCTCGTAAGGCAAAGAAATGAGCTTTATTTTTGCTCTTGATGATCTGAAAGTAAGTGAGCCTAGTTAGTAGTTGGTATGATGATAGAACGGTGGGATCAGGGGCCATGGCTTCTGAATTAAGGATTCCTTTATAGGGGACAAGTTTGGCGGTAAAGACTTCTAAAAAGGAGGGATATCCTGGTAAGTATTGCCGACTTTGATACTTACAGAAGTCCTGCAAAGTGCAAACTATGATTGTTAACCCTGTTGAGACCTATTTATTCAAGTCAATATCGTTTTAATCTTACCCAGGATATGCATTTGTGACGTGTATGCCTTGAAGGGTGTGATCCAGCACAGCTACAGTTCACTAGTTTTGTGCTGAAATTTCGTTGTCTTTTACTCCAAGGAGCATATTTACTTTGGTGTCCGTGTCCTTGCAGGCTTGGCCTATTCTGTACAACTGTTAAGGTATGCTAGCAGTTCCCCGTTTCCATTCCCCTATTTGGCTGGAAGTATGCTGGCAGGTTCCTGACTTGCACACTTCACATTTAACGAATCCCATTCAAACGAAATCTCTCTCCAAAAAAATGATGTTTGGCTATGTATCAATTGAATAAAATGTCATGCTATATTTCTGTACCATTTGATGCTACATATTTTTTAATCTAACTTGAACTACAAGTCTCACGTTGATTATAAAATTGCACGACATTTATCAAACTGTTTTTGACATTTTTTTAACTGCATAGCTCTCGGACAAATGAGATGCTCTAGCATTCCCTTGTTCTTCATGCCACTTTTTGGGTTTTAACTGCAAATTCTTTGAACTACGTTGTTCCGTGTGAACTACCTGTCCTTTAAAGATCCCTTTTTGTTGTTGAAAACCACACTTCGTTTATCAACTACAGCCATTTGTCATTTTTGGAATTCGGAAACAAGACGAGATTATTCCGAAACTCATTGCGCTTTGAACTGCTGTTGGTTTGGTAGATGTTTGTTTAAAACCGTGTATAAACCGTGAAAACCACACTTTGTGAGGAATGTACTTGTGGTACATTATTACAAAAATCACATATTGAGAATGTTATCCTTCATACGGAAGAGAAATAAAGCAAAATAAGTAGAATGACGTGGCTGTGGCTCAGTGATATTATTACAAAAACTGGTCTAGAACTAAAAGGAGATACTACAAGATGAGGGGTTTCTTGCCCTTTGGTAGAGTTGCCTGATCTGTTTACAAGAGGGTGTGGAAGAAGTGTCACACTACGTCTCTGGTTTGCAGAAGTGGATAGGCCGATAGGGTGCGTCAAAGCAATTTCAGATACCGACGATGAGAAGCAGAGATACAGGTACGCACTCCAACAACCTGAATTTGCGGTACGAAAGTTCTGATGCTCATTGGAAAATACAAGATCCAGTTATCTGGTGAGAAGAAAAATCTCTTGCCATAGATGACTTGAATCGGAGTATTAAACATAAAATTATTTCCGAACCTTCTTAGATTTCACCCCGGAAGAAAAATGTTTGTCCATGATCTGTACATAGCTGTGGCAATGCATATTTTTTTTTTGGAAAAATATTGATAGAAGTCACTGTTTGCAGCATCCATTTTGTACACACCATGTGGCTTCATCCAGACCGTCTATTTCTTAAAGTGAGGAAAAAATGAGAGGAGGAGAAGAAGTCACATAGTAAGTGTAAAGTGTGCACTCATAATAGTAGCTTATCTCTAGAATTATTCTTTTTTTTTTTATTGGTACCAGGTGTCTAAAAACAAAATTTTGACTAATCCCTACCATTCCAATCCCTACAATTCATATGGTAGGTGGGAAATTAGGAAGAATAGAAAAGAGGCGGTTGGTTGATGTTTTCCTCCGGTAGAATTGAGAGGAGAAAGAAAGTGGGATTAGTATTTTTTTAAAAAACATAAATTAATTTCAGTCAAACCTCATTATTTAAATTTTCAGTTTTCATATAAAATAGGTAAAAGATGAAGTCATGCTCGTATGGGTATATTATTTTGTATGGAAAAATAATTGAAATCGCCAAATTTTATTTTTATTTTTAAAAACTACCAAACAAAGAAAAATAATGGTTGTTTTCGTACCTTTCCAATTTTTCTACAAAACAATAGTGATAGAAAATACGTAACATAATGCTTTGCATCTTTTAATCATCAAGCATCTACATTTTGTATTTGAAAGTATCAAAATTGATATATTGTTTAACTAAAGAGGAATGCTATGCATCAGCTACTATTCATCTCACATTCCACACCTATAATTTTTTCATAGGATGTGGGGTGTGGGGTGATGAATAGTAACTGATAGAAAAGAATTTTTTTATTTCATTTTGTTTTTCAATACTCTCAAATTTCTATCCTACCTTCCAAAGGCGCCGTAAGAAGCCTTGATTAAAGGTTGGATATAGAGGAATCAGGACTGAAGTTTTCTCAATCCTCTCAAATTTCAAATCTATTTTTAAATTTTCTTGGGCATCTCGGATTTCTATGATCTAATGGGCATGAAATGATTTCATCACCAATGAGATCGTTTACTTGGGAAGCGCACGCCGAAGAGTATTTGAATTGGTGGTGAAATCATCTTTCGTGTTAGTAGCAACGAATATTATAGCCTACTGACCAATATGTGTGTGTGAATACATATAAGGAAAATGCTAGTTTGTTTTTTTACTTTGCTCTTTTATTTTGTTTCTTCACTTTGACCGCTTGTGTATTTAAATTTTTTTTTTATTTAATGATTAAAAAAATAATTTTTAGTGTATTGGTATATATTTTTTAAAATATTTAAATATGTAAAAGAAAAATGAGAAACAAATAAAATCTCACATTTAGCCTAGCGGTCTGAGCGGGCTACTCTGGGCGACTCTATATATAAAGAAACTAGAGTCAAATGGAAAAATGGATAGCCAAAAAAAAAGCAGCAAGATTGTAATTAGTATATAATTATTAAATGATACTGAACCATTGCTTAAAAAAACCTCATCTATCGATACATTTACTATATTATTATTAAAGGAAAATGTTACTTAGCTCCTCAATATTACCACTCAAAGTTACTACTTAAGTATTTTAATTTTTATTTTACTTAGTAGTTAAAGAAATGACTATATGTGAAGTATATATATATTTTTATTTTTTTCTTAATAATTAAGGATGTTAAAAAACTATTTAAAAGAAAATGATATAATAAATAAATAAATTTTTGCTAGTTGTACGCCCATCAATAACTAGTGTTCTAAAGTCGCATCAATTCACTTTTCTCGTGTTAGTGTTAGGTGAAAATTAAATGAGTTTATTTTAACAACAATGTTATGTGTAGTCAATTTTTTTTGGATTACACAAAAGGATTATTAAAGGATTAAACAACTTTAGTTATAAAAGGAAAATACTACTTAGTTCTGTTACCACTTAAAGTTACCGCACGAGTATTTTAATTTTAAATTTTTTTTTTAATTAGTGATTAAGGAAGTGATTATTAGTGAAATTATATATATTTTTTTATTAATGGTTAAGGATGTTAAAAAAATATTTAAAAGAAAATAATAATAAAAAAGAAACAACAAATTTGTGCAAGCGGTAACTAGTGTTCTAAAGTCACATCAATTCACTCTTCTATTGTGTTAACATTATGTGAAAATTAAATGAGTTTATTTTAAAGGAGAGTATGGTTAGAGTTTCAGTTCCACCAAAAATTCAAAGAAAGTGTTAAATGTATTCACAAAAAATTTATATATTTAGTGGCTTTTCACAATTTTTTTTATTTTCTTATGTTCTATTTTTTTTTTTTAATGAAAGTGGTGTAAGCCGTGTGGAGTAATGCTAGATATAATTATGGATTTGTGAGTTGTGTAAGCAATGTGTACTTCTTTTGAAAAAGAGTGAGTTCACTCTTAAAAATTAATTTTTTTTTATGTAGGTTTTATATTTATTCACTTTTTGTAAAAAAAACACGTGACACTTGCGCATTCTATAACTGCAAATATTATTTCTGAAACATGTTTCCAAAACTAAACATGCAATTATACATAGGATAAAAATTAAAAAAAATTAAAAAAATGGAGAGAAAATCACCGACCACTTTCTTTTGTGCCAGTGTTATTTAAAAGAGGAAAAAATAAAAACGAGAGTGTAGGCTGGCTTGAAGTCGCAGCTTAGAAGTATGAAAGTAGGGAAGATTCAAAGCTCGGTATCCAGAACTAACATAGTCAAGAAGCAAATCACCAACCCACGAGCCAAGAAAAAAAAAAAGAACAAGAAAAAAAAGGATCACCAACCACAAAAGGTAGGACATGCAACCACCACTCTTACCCAAATGACAAAGATGAGAACACCTACCTCCCACCATATTTGAAAAGCTCTGAAAACTCCGTCAACATCCGCCCTCTTCCTTTTAAAGACTTCCTTTTGTAATATTTGCAACAGCAATAACGACACCAACACAAACACAACTACGCATATATCCAACCAACCAACCAACCAGTTTGGACCGTGAAAGAGCCGCACAGACACAGAGCGAGACCAAGAATGGCGAGTTCTGGAGTAGCATTGGACGACATACCTTCTGTTGATATCATGACCGAACTCCTCCACCGCTTCAAGTGCTCCTCCAAGCCTGACAAGCGTCTAATTCTCGTCGGTAATACACACACACACACATCTTTTCAAACATGTAGTTTGTTGTCTTTTTTGTTTTTTATTTTTCTGAACGGTTGTTTTTATCATCAATTCTCATATTTGTTAAACGGAGACCTTTTTTTCCCTAGGGATTTTGCTTCGATGACATAACAATTTGTTCGTTTGGTCTGGATCTGTTCCAATAGCCTAGTTATTTAGACTTTCGTTTGAAGTGCTTGATTTGTTCGACTTTAATTATCGCACACATAGCAGACCTTTTTATTCACGTGCGATTTTGAATAGGAAAGTTTTCTTGTATTGTACTTAGCCTTGTTATTCGAGATTGATGTAAGTTGGAGGCTTATCTATAGCATTGTGCATGATAATTTTTGGTATGTGGCTGATGTGTGATTGTGAATAATCATCTCGGTTAATTTGTATGAACATGGCAGGACCGCCGGGATGTGGAAAAGGCACACAGTCGCCAATTATCAAGGATGAGTACTGCTTGTGTCATTTGGCAACTGGTGATATGCTGAGAGCTGCAGTGTCTGCTAAAACTCCACTTGGAATCAAGGCTAAAGAAGCCATGGAAAAGGTAATATAATATGCCTTTTGATTTTTTGTGGGCATTCTTGTTTGTGATTGGTTCAGTTGTTGAATCTGGTTTTGTTTCATAGGGAGAACTTGTATCTGATGATTTGGTGGTTGGGATCATTGACGAAGCTATGAAGAAACCGTCATGTCAAAAAGGTTTCATCCTGGACGGTTTTCCGAGGACCGTGGTTCAAGCACAAAAGGTTGCATTCAGATTTATTTTTTATTTATTTTTATCTAATGTTCTTGTTGTAGATCTCTGATATATTGATCTCATTAATTAATGCAGCTTGATGAGATGCTTGAGAAGCAGGGGGTTAAAATTGACAAGGTTCTCGACTTTGCAATTGATGATTCCATATTGGAGGAGAGGATCACTGGTCGTTGGATACACCCTTCGAGTGGTCGAACCTACCACACAAAATTTGCACCTCCCAAGGTTCCTGGTGTTGATGATGTAAGTTGATGCCATTTGTTCTCTGACAACTTCTGTATTGGTGACAATTGACATTTGCCAGAGTGTCAACTTGCTACATTAATTTGAGATGCTATGATTTGGGTTATTGTTTTGTTTTTTGTTTTTCTGTGTTTGGTACATCCTGTCATGATAGTCTAACCAGATGCTTGATAACCCAAGCAATACTTTGTATCTACACGATAAAGAAATCTGGACTTCATGTTCTGAGTTTTGTTTGCATATTTAAATGCATTTTCATATTGTGTTGAGGTTGGAATTTGAATGGATTTATCAGCTTAACAATTTCATTTTTCAAATTTTATGAGGTGCAGTCAACCTTCTGAATTTGGGGTGTTTCTTACTTCTATGAATCATAAGTTTTGATCTTCTACTTTTCTCACTGAAGGTCACAGGAGAACCTTTGATGCAACGGAAAGATGATAATCCGGAAGTTCTCAAGTCAAGGCTAGCAGCCTTTCATACACAAACCAAACCGGTACACTTCTACAACCTATAGTGAAAATTTCTTTAAAAGAGTCTTGTTGGTTGATATGAATGATGTATTGATGTTGCTGCCGTGGTGAAGTCTGAACTCTTTTCTTCTTATTTATATGTCGCATCTCTTTAAGATCAAATATAGTTTGCATTCAGTTATTTTTGTGTACTTGAATCTGCTGAATTGTGGAGTTATTTTTAAAGTTTATGCAATTGACACCAAAATACAGCATTGCAATTTTCTTTGCATGTATATTGCAGAGTCAATGTTGAGAAATACTACTCTTATTTGCAGCTATTCTAGTAATATAGTTTGAAGGAACTTGATGTATTTGGAAGGGGGAGACATTTTATTTTGCCATAGATATGGAAATGAAAGCACATTTTGGCCCAACTCCAAAAGGATAAATTTACCTTTTGGAAAATGATTTGTGCAAGCCTAGGATGTGCAAGTTCTGTGCAAAGTCTTTGAAAAAAGATAGGACCCACCTGAAAAAAACCCACTTTTTATGGTGATTCATACTTTTTTTTTAAAAGACTTGCACGCCTTAAACCTGTATCAAACATTACTCAATGGTGGTTTTCTGGATTGATGAATCCCCCTTTCCCCCAAGTGGAAGCAAGGGGGTGTAGCGAGTAGAGACTATGGTAGAATTTGGCATGAAAGTATGTGCAACTGTTCATCTATTTCAGTAATTGGTTCCCATTATAATGCATAGAGAGATGGGCCAACAACAATTCTGAGACATGCAACGAGGCAATGACACAGTATTGGATTACTTTGTGAGCACCATGAAGAAATTCTTGCCCTTGTTTGTCGGAATTCTCTAGGGATGTCCATTTGAATTTTATGGATCACATCATTCGTTTAGGAGAGTCAGTTGTGGTCTTTCCTTACCTAATTTATGTTGTGTCAATAAGCCTCTCAAAACATGATCTTCTGTCTATATTGTTAGATATTTGTATTTTTTATTAAGTAACCGGAAACTTTATTGAATATCACAAAAAGCATAGCCCATGTACATAGGAGGTATACAAGAGAAACATCTAATTAAGAGTAGAAAAAGATACAAGGAAGTCATGAAAACTCAGATACTAAAATTTATAACAGCTGCCCGAAGGAACAGAGTATTACAGAAGGTGGTTTTAAACTCTCGCATCATCCTTCAAATTTTATTACTCCTGTCCCTCTAATTACACCACAATAGACGAATAGGGGCTGTCTTTCACAAAGAGGTGTCCTCTTTTTTAGGCATAAACCACATTTGTATTTTTTATGGCTCTTGCTACACTTACGATTCCATGGTGATTTTTAAAATCCAGTACCTCAGCTATCTTAATTCAAGAGGCCGCCAATCTTTTAAACTAGAGCAGTTCATGACCACAATTCTCATATCCTTGAAATTCCACTGTTTACTCTTTGCTCTTGATTTATTATGTGTATTGTTTTTTTTTTTTTTTCTTGTACTTGTCTATATTCTGAACAAGTTAAATATGTTTAATCTGCAGGTTATCGATTATTATGGCAAGAAGGGTGTTCTTGCACAGCTGCATGCGGAGAAACCCCCAAATGTGGTCACTACTGAGGTTCAGAAGGTTCTCTCGCAGTAAACTTTTTTTGTTATCTACTCTATTGTAACCTGAGACATTCTCAGATCGGCTGATTTTCCCCTTTCTTTCAAGTTTTATGTGCCTTGACTTCGAGGCAGAGTTGCAGCTGTTTTTAAGAGTTTTCATAGATGCTGTTGACTTGGCTGCATAATAAAAAAAGTTGACAGTGGAATTTCTGAAATTTGTGACACTATTTGGAAATGAGAACCCTTCAAAAACCGTCCATCAAGGCATTGGTTATAGCAGGGCAACACGCCGTCCAACTCACATTTCCAGGTAGTTCATCACTGGGTCGAAATGCTTTGCAGCTTTCATATTCACTTGCATGCCCAGAAGGGAAAAATGATGCTAAAACTGGGATTAGTCTGGATGATATTTATTATTGTTCATGCACAACATTTGGTAATCTGGACACCATCTTTCCTCCTTTACCATGTTGTTGTCTATATACTCTATAACAGAGATTGTTATCCTGTTTATTTAGTGCACTCTTCACATAGCAGACCCAGCTAATCTTGTAGTAGAGTCCTTTGAAAATTGGTGTTTACCGAAGCATAGAAAATTAGAATGAGGTTGCCTTTTTTATTTTTTTTTTTAAAGCAACATTTCATTAAATTAAAGACAGATTCAGAGGGAGGAACCCAATAAAAATCACAATTAGAAAAGGTGCAGAGCAATAATACAAAATAAGTAAAGTGGCAATGGTTCCAATAAATTAGACCTAACCCCATGTTATTATTAATTTTTTTTTTTTTGACAGGTAAGCCCATGTTATTTGTCCGATCCGATAAGACCGCTAAAGAAACATAGTCCAATGTTTCAGGCTATTTGTTATTTCATTTTCATATACTGCAAAGATGGACAACATTCTGTCTCTTTTAAAAGGGTTTTAATGTTTTAAAGTTTAAACACAAAAATGGTGGTTGTGGTTTGCCTTGAACTCAAATTACAAGTGGTTTTATGAAATATCAAATTGTTCTATCTATTAGAATTATGTCGTGTCGTTTGATAGGTCACCTGTAAGCCAATAATTAAGCATGAAAAAGCAAAAAAAAAAAAAAACATTTAAAATTTTTAAAAACAAAAACAAAATCAAGCATGACCGACATTGATCATGCACAATCAAGTTCAGCCTTAATTATTGGCTTACAATTTGGTGCAAAGGAAAATACTTTAATCATAAATAAAATGAATTATAAAAAAGACTTTCCTTGTGTAAATATAAATATAATTTATATTTATACATCAATTTGTAAAATAAATTTTGTATAATTCTTTTTATGAATGCAACACTTTCCTCGTGTAAATATAAGAGCAAGGTAACATATTTTTATGGGTAGTGTTAGTGTGCCGCCTAGCTTTGACCGTTGGACGTGTCCATTAGTACTAATTTTACTTTTTTATTTTTTTATTTTTTATTTTTTTACATTTTTTAACATATTTTAATATTTTAAAAAAATACATCAATACATTAATAGTTACTTCCTTAATCAGTAAGTAAAAGAAAAAAATTAAATATATGAGTAAACAAAATGAATAAATAAAATGAGACGGTATAAAATCATTATTATATTTTTATTGATTTGAGATCAACAATCCTCACTGATCACGATGTATAGGAGCACAAATAATATAAACTGGTAGTGTTTGGTATTGTCCACTGTCACATACTATTGAATGGTAGCTACACCAAAATTTATGGGTCACTCACAACAGGAGTTCAAAGTATAACTAGTATTTTATAAAATAACCAATAGTATTTTAATGTGTCACGCTTTTTAAGGTATTATCCAATTGAAAATAGCTGAAATATTTCTCATAAGAATTAAAAGAAAAAAGTGAAATCGATTCTTGGGATATTCATAAAATTGGGTGGAGAATAAATACGAAATAATTATAAAATTGTATTGATCTTGATGCATGGCGCAACTCAAACATCGCCGGTCGGTATGGATTCAAGAATCACTTTAATTCATATCAACTCATCTTATTATTATAATTTTTTAAAATTTTTTTACATAAAATATAATAAACAATTCAACCTTTTTAAATATCAAAACAATAATAACATTAAAAAATAATATTATAATAATATTTTATTCAACTTTTATTTAAAACCATCTTATCTCATCTCATTATCCAAACCTTATCTTACCCTTGCCTATAACCCAAACGTTATTATTTGGATTGTAATTATATTGTTGGTAGATGTTTAGGATGTGTTTAGAGTATAGATGACGTGGTACTCTCAACTATTACAACATATTATGATGTTAAAAGTTATTTATATAAATATTTATTTATATAACAGGAACATTTTATGATAAGTGTATAATACAACACGTCTATATTTTGAATTCACCTAATAATTAATTACTATTAGATTGCACATAATTCAGACACTATCTTGGTTATCTAAGTAATTGAATAATGCTCCTCATAATCTCAATTCTCATCATCTCATAATGTGTCATTTGATGATAAGTTCACAGATAAAATATTAGATCATAATGTGTCATTAGATAATTATAAATTATTTATTATATTTCATCTGTGAACCTATCATCTAATGTTACATTATGAGATGATGAGAGGATGATAACAAAATAGATGATGAATAGATTTTTTTCTAAATAATTTTGGATTCTGTCATATGATAGCACAACCATTCTCGATCGCTTTAAATCTCGTTTAAGGATTTTGTAATAGTTTGTTTTCTCTGATTTTTCCTTTTTAAATATATTTTCATAGTTTTTAAATTTTTCATTCTTTAGGTCTTGGTTTCTGTTTACTTTTATATTTTTAAATGAATTTCTTAGCTTTTGAGATTAGTTTTTAACAAGTTGAAATTTTCCTTAAATCATTTGACGAAGATCTGAAGAAATATTCGTCTTACAAAATTAAAACAAATGAAACAAGAAAACTATTAAAAAAAGAAGAGATCTCAGATCATGACCCTTAAAAAAATAATAATAAAGAGTCTTGGTAACGGCGGCTGAGGGCTGAGCGTGCCTGACGATGACTTGAACCAAGATATGCAATATAGATCCTATATATACAATGTAGATCTGATTAGCTTTCTCCTTGTCGTTTTGCTTTCTTTAAAGTCAAACTGGCATTTGTATTGTCCTTCTCTAGAACCGTGTTTATTAAAATACTGACTCCGTGGCTGACATACCAAAAGCACCAAACTCCTGTCGTTTCTACAAGAACTCGAGGATTGGTCGAGTAAAGTTGGATGGCCTGTCAAATGTGCCAAAGCATCCTCGATTCCTCGTGACCTCAACGTGTCACTTCACTTGTTTATTTTTTAATTTAATGAAACGGTACCTTGAACAGCGTGACTCTTCTACTGGTTATTTCATATCATTTCGTATAGAAATATTAAATTAAAAAAATTCTAAATATAAGTTCTACATTTTTGTATATCATTTAAAAAAGGTAAATGTTAGTCATCATCTCAATTTTTATTATTTTTTTATTATTTTATGATGTGATATTAAATGATTAGAGATTATTTATTATATTTCACTTATGAACCTATCATCTAATGCCACGTCATGAAATAATGGGAGGATAATGAAAGTTGGGATGATGAATAGATTTTTTCTTTCAGAAAACATCTTATCTCATTTCATTTCATCTCAATTTCATCATTACACTTTTCTAAATTTCAATATAAAATAAAATAAATAATTCAATTTTTAAATTTTAAAATAAAACCAATATTATTTTAAATTATTACTTGTCTAGAAAATATAAGTTACTTACAAGAAATAAATTTGACTCTTATTTTTGCTGAGTGACCAACATATTTTGCCAAATTTTGAAAGAACTTCTGAGGTTTTTATAAGAATTCTTTTATTTATATCTTATTTTAACTAAATGACATGTTTTGAAAGATTGTAAACATTACAAAGAAAAAAGGTGATGTCTAAAATTCGAAAACGAAAAAGATAATCATTCAAGACTCGAAAACTTCCACTTTGTTTATCATTTTTTAAGAATATTACATCACATTTTTAACTCAAATTTTAAAATTTGATAATCTTGAGTTCAAGAGAATTAAATAAAAATAATGCTACGTGTACTTATAATTTATGTATAAAATAGATTTATTTTATCAGTTTTTTTAAAAAATTAAAAAATTAAAAATTCATAATTATTAGCGTGAAGTAAATTTTTGTATAAGAATTTTTTAAAATATAATTAACATTTTCCATTAATAAAATAATGTAACTGCAAAATTGCCTCATAACCATTGACATCGGTAGAAAGCACCTTGCCTTTTTTTTCTCCTCCTCTGTCAGTCCAACGTCGGGCCGTACAAGTTCGAAGCACTCACGTTCTCTCTCCATGTGCAACATCGGACCGCACTAGTTCAAAGTTCAACTGTACACTCCCATATCTTCCCCAATTTTCCCACAGGAATCTTGGTCCAAATTCTCCTGTCATTTACCTGGACTTATCTCTATATCTTCCATTTCCTCGTACGATTACGTCTTCTTTTAGATTTTCGATTAAGATGAGATAAATTGCTGATTTAGTTGCTTGGTCGATCGGGAATTCTTTGCTTCCCGTAGGAAGAAACGCGATAGTGAAGGCATTGACTCGAGAGTGAGAGCTGGAATATGAAACTCACACCGAGAGAGGTGGAGAAACTGGGTCTTCACAATGCCGGGTACCTAGCACAGAAGCGTCTCGCTCGTGGTCTAAGACTCAATTACACTGAAGCTGTGGCTCTCATTGCTACGCAGGTGCTGTATAATTATGAGGCACTGTACCAAACGTGAAGCAGAAATAAATACATGCGCTGTATAAACCTTGTGTATATACTGAGTGAGCTGCATCTTTCCGGTGTATTTTGGAACATGGAGAATAAGAATTTGGTGTTTTACCACTTATTTCATTTCATTTCTTTTATTTATTTTTTATTTTTGAAGATTTTGGAGTTCGTACGCGATGGTGATAAATCGGTGGCGGAGTTGATGGACGTTGGGAAACAACTTTTAGGAAGGTATTATTGTGAATTCTGTATGTTACGTGTTTGTTATGATGTTGTTCACTTGTTTGTACAAAGCTTTGGTACAGACTTAGATACACAAACAAATCCATACATACATATACGAATAATTTTCCAGGTAGCTTTGTTAATTGTATGTATTATTTGGTTTTCTCTAATGTTGGTAGTACAAGGCACAGAGTTGGTTCATAGTAGCTTGTTTTAAGTTTTGATGCCATTGTGAATCATCGGAGGTTCCAACTTATAGAAACTACATGTTGTCTTGTGTGTTAACAGGAGACAAGTTCTTCCTGCTGTACCATATCTTTTGGATTCTGTACAGGTATAAAGTGATTATGTTCCAAATTACTATTGAACCTTCCTGTGAACTCATCAATTAGGGATGCTTAGTTTTTAGTTTTCTTTTTCTTTTTTCAATAATTCGAGCTAGTGATTTACCTCAGAAAGTTAATATTTACTGGTACATTTTGCTTTAGGGCATGCAAGTTTATTGGATTTTGGTCCGTTTACTTGTTGATTTGAGGCTTGAGAAGCTTAAAACATATTATGCGATGATAAACATGTATCAAACTTCCACCTTGTTGTACCCTGAAACTCTGCCCTCCCCCTTCCCCTGCAAAAAAGAGAGAACATAGAAAGAGAAAAAAAGGAATAAACTTGATTTGAACTACACTATCAAGTTAATTTAATTGTAGGTTGAAGGGACCTTTCCTGATGGCACTAAGTTAATCACCGTTCATGATGCAATTGCAAGTGAACATGGAAATCTGGAGCTAGCTCTACATGGCTCTTTTCTTCCAGGTAACGGCTTGCTCTGTATTTTTAAGTTGGGAACTACTTTCTTTCAAAGCAATTCATCCTTGATTGTGTAGCGGTAATATGTAATGGACCCTTCTTACCAATGACTGTATTCGAGATAGTCAATCTCCAAGAAGATGAGAGAGAGAGAATTATGAGAGAGAGAGAGACAACTGAACTGTGTAATCTTCGTTGTTATTCTTCTTCTTCTTCCGTTCTACTTTTATACATTCCTCATATCTATACGACATCATATCATATTAAAGATGCCTACTGAAATTACATTGAATGACAGCGTATCACTTAGTCTATTTACATATGTTGACAGTTGCAAATTCTTCCCCTTCAATGCTTGACTAAAAAAAACCAAGGGTCTTTGTCCCTGCATTAACACAGCTCCCACATCATTAAGACAAGCATCACATTCTGTTAGAAAACATAGCGGAAAATACCTCAAGCGCAGCTTAACGAGTTGCTCCACAAGTTTATCCAGTTTAGCAAGAAATGTCTCCTTTCTGGTGGTGAAGTGTATTACGTAGTGTAGACTAGAGTAATGTTTAACACATCCACAACCTAAATACTTTCAAGAGAGAAGAGAGAGATTTCACTTGGACTCAAGTGTTTTGAACCATCAGAGGGGGGGCTATTTATAGCCCCACCCTGCAGGCTCATCACAAGGGGGCTTGCCCTACATGGGTGCCCATCCGCTTGACTTTCAATGATGAAAGTCTTAAGTGGGAAGGCCACTTATGTGAAGCGGAAAAACCACTAATAACCTCTAAGTGGACAAACCATTAAGTGGACTAACCATTTACCAACACATTCAATTATAAATGTTTGAGTAAAATCAGGTAATGAAAACACTGGTGGGTTGGTCACAACTTGCTTAAGCTGCTCAAATGCCTTAGTTGCTTCACCATTCCACACAAAGGCATCCCTCTTCAATAAAGCTGTTAGTGGGGCAGCTATCATGCCATAATTCTTGATGAACTTTCTGTAGTACCCAGTCAAACCCAAAAAACCCTTCAGTGCTTTCACAGACTTAGGAACTGGCCCATTGATCATGGAGCTCAACTTCTTTGGGTTTGCCTCCACCCCTTTTTTGGATATAAGATGACCCAAGTACTCAATCTTAGTACATGCAAATTGGCATTTAGATCTCTTAGCATACAACTGGTGACTTTCTAAAGTGTGTAACACAGCAGCCAAATGCCCCAAATGAGACTGAAAATCCTTGCTGTACACAAGTATATCATCGAAGAAAACAATGACAAACTTTCTCAAGAAAGTTCTGAACACATCATTCATAAGATCCTGAAAAGTGGAGGGTGCATTAGTGAGTACAAAGGGTATTACAAGGAACTCATAATGACCCTCATGTGTTCTAAATGCTGTCTTAGAAATATCAGCTTCCTTCATTCTAATCTGATGGTAGCCTGATCTGAGATCAAGCTTAGAAAAGAAAACTGAACCAAAAAGCTCATTGAGTAATTCATCTACAACAGGTATAGGGTACTTATCCTTCATTGTAGCTTCATTCAATATCCTATAATCTATACACATCCTCCAAGAGCCATCTTCTTTTCTCACCAAAAGCACAAGTGAAGAGAAAGGGGACTGGCTTGGTCGAATTACACTAGATTCCAGCAACTCTTTAACTATCTTTTCAATTTCAGTCTTTTGGTAGTACGGATATCTGTATGGTCTAACACTAATTGGTATTGTCTCTTTCTTTAGAGGAATTTGATGATCATGAGACCTCTGTGGTGGTAGGCCTCTTGGCTCATCAAAAACCTTTTGGAATCTGTTTAACAGATTTAAGATATCCTGAAGTATATCTTGCAACACCTCTTTAGATTGAATAGACATTACTTGTAATAATAACCCTCTATGCTCCACTGTAGAGAGTAGCAATCTCAACATCATCAATTAAATCGCTAGGTATGGAGGACAATGCCTTAAAACATATCAAACTGCCCTTGTATGTAAACTGCTTATGTAGCTTACCAAAGTCCCAAAGAATAGGCCCTAGTGACAAAAGCCACTTTCTGATTCCAATATCTCAACCTCAGGCAACTCCATTTCTTCGAGTACATATAACTTTGGCTTAAGGCACTTATGGCTTGGTGCCACTTCCCCTCACAGAAATAACAAAGCCCCATTTTCCTTCTATCTTGCATCTGTGCTTTTGAGACCCTTTGATAAGATACTTTAGCAGCAGGTTGTACCTTAGGAGTACCCAAAATAGAAGGAGCTTGGCCAGGTCTATTCCGATTCAGCCCTGATGACCGAGAACTCGAGTCAAAAGACCCACTCTTCCATGCTTTTCTTGTACTCCAAACATACTGTTCTTGGATCTTAGCCAATCCAAATGCATCATTCAAATTCGTGGGATTTAGCATTCTAACAAGGAGTCTTACCTCATCCCTTAGCCCACTCAAGAAACAACTTAGTTTGTTCTTTTCAGATATGCCATGAATTCTACTGGAAAGAAGTTCAAACTCAGCTTTATATGCAGTCACAGAATCAACCTGTTTAAGCCAAGTGAGCACCTCCATAGGATCATCATATGGAGATGATCCAAACCTTATTTGAACAGCCTGAACAAATTCTTCCAACGAATGGAAAGTTCCTGCTTTACATGCATCTTGGAACCACACCAATGCTTCCTCATCCATGTGAAATGATGCTATGAAGATCCTTTGCCCAGGAGGAACTTGGTGATACAAGAAATGCTGATTTGCTTGATAGATTCAGGCTGTTGGATTCTTGCCTCCAAATCTTGGAAATTCAATTTTAATGCCCTTAAGAAAACCTCTGTCACCTTCCGGATGATGAACTTCACCTACACCCTCATTCATATCAACATTCCGAGCAAAAGCTTGGGCTTCTTGAAAATTCCTTCCCACCTGATCATTACCCACAGACCCATTAAGTGAAATCTGTTGAACCATTTCATTAAATCTTCTTTCTTGATTTTCACTGTCCACACGAGCATTTTCTTGCTGCTGCATAAGAATGGCAATCGTATCTTCCAATTGCTTCTGTTGCCTCTCCTGTTGCTGCCTCAGTTGGTTCACAGAATCAAGAACTTGTGCATAAGACCTTGTACCCTCTGCCATAGTGCTAGCTCTGAATACCAATTGTAATGGACCCTTCTTACCCATGACTGTATTCGAGATAGTCAGTCTCCAAGAAGATGAGAGAGAGAGAATTAAGAGAGAGAGAGAGAGAGAGAGAGAGAAAGAGAGACAACTGAATTGTGTAATCTTCGTTTTTATTCTTCTTCTTCTTCTGCTTCCGTTCTACTTTTATACATTCCTCATATCTATACGACATCGTATCATATTAAAGATGCCTACTGAAATTACATTGAACAACAGCGTATCACTTATTCTATTTACATGACAGCAACTCTTATTAAAACGACCACGTTCCTTTAACACATATGATGCCGTAGCACTTCCACTTTTAATGAATTAAACTACCATCCTTCCCTTGCATTTCTTCTCACGATCACACCAGCAGACCAACTCCTCTTCAACCACTACTTCTTTTCTGCCATTGCTTCCCAACACATGACATAATAGTACTATAATACAGCATCATGCCTACTAATAATATGGTTTTTGGAAGAAAAAAGTTATTGTCAGCAGAAGCATCCTATGGAGAATTTAAATCTTACTCTCCATCTGTTGTCTCTGGATGTGGCACTTTGCATCGTTGCGATTTAACTTAAAAAAAGCTTGAGGTGGAAGACAATCAGAATTAAACCAATATTTTCCATACATGACCTCAATTGGGAAGTTAAATTTTCTAGTAATCCATGAGCTTTTTGTGGTGATTGACTAACACTTTCTAGGTGTTGTTCCCTTCCTTTACATGCATGTATAAAATCAAATTCCTCGTGTTCTCATTTTTCAATTAATTGTGAGAAACTTTTCAGAGTATGCACCACGTTTAGAGTTGAATGTGCATGGCTGAAATAGCATTTTGTTTTGCCAGTTCCTTCTCTAGAAAAGTTTCCTGGGGTAGAAGATGATAAAATTCCTGGCGAGATTATCTTTGGAGGTGGAAATATTACACTTAATCATGGAAAAAAAGCAGTAATCCTCAGAGTTGTCAACACTGGAGACAGGCCAGTTCAGGTGTTTCATTTAACCTATTAATTCTTATATTTGTGGGATCCTCTTCTTTTCTTTTTTCCCTCATTTACATTTATCCATAGTTATTTAGTTGGCAATTATCTACTTAACTGCAATCATCTTCCTACTATATTCCCTTGCAGCTTCAGAATTTGATGATGGAACTCGGAATGTTTTCTGAGTTATAATACTGCATTGTGATATTTATTTAAAGCAAAAAATCATTCGAAGATATTTTGACTGGCAGGCTGCTACTTTTTCAGCTTTCTATTTTATTTGGAGAGTTGAAACCCTTTCTGTAGTCTGAATTGGTTTGAATAGCTTACATGGTTGACAGTCAGTTGCGAGTCTATTTTATGTTGGGGGCGTAGACAGTTTTGGAGCTCCTCACATCAAACATGGGTCTGGGATTGGGCGTTGCTGGCATACAGCTGGTGTCAATGAGATTGGGTACACACCATAGCAAAGACCTCTCACCAATTAGATGCCAAATACCCTACATAATTGTTTTTCTTGGGTAGTTCTTACTTGCAGCAGTCATTCAGGAATGAAAAATTTAAGATTCTTGTTGTATGGACAACTTTGTTTTGCATAGTGATTCGTGTCAAAATATTGAATCATCCAAATTATATGACACGTTGAGCCTGTAAACATCTATATATATTGTCTTTATCTGATTAAATATATGGAAAATTGAATCCACGCTGTTTCAGGTTGGCAGCCACTATCACTTTATTGAGGTGAATCCCTACTTGATTTTTGATCGATGGAAGGCATTTGGCATGCGCCTAAATATACCAGCAGGGACAGCTACACGATTTGAGGTTGAACTTGCAGCCTTCATTGATATTTTTATTTTTTAAGTATTTGTTATTATCCAAGAAAATACAGCAAAAAATTCTGGGGTGGTTTATCTTCTGTACATAAATATTCTGCCGATATTTTTGGCTTTTTATGACCTTCATATGTAAGAAATATTTTCCCTAGCAAAACATTTCTTGTTTTTTTAAATTTTTAAATCATATTCTAATTGAATACTGTTTTATTTTTCCCTTATCACATCAACGTGTTCAGATATGTTCTGCTATTTGACTATTTCACTCTATACATTCTAAGTACTACAAATGTTTTGTTTGGCCAGCCTGGGGAAACTAAAAGTGTCATACTTGTAAGCATTGGAGGTAAGAAAGTGATCAGAGGAGGACATGGCATTGCTGATGGTCCAGTTGATCGTGCTAAATTTAGAGAAGTCATGGGAGCTGTAAACTTGAGAGGTTTTGGGAATCTGGAAGAAAATAATGATAGGTTAGGCATTCTCTTGGGAAATTGTGTGCTGCTTGTCTCACTTGTATTTTGTGATATCAATTGGATGGTTGAATAAGTAAATTCTTCCATTTAATGATAAGGATAAATGCAAAAGCCTTACCTCAAACTGAATTTGCAGTCAAGGCTTTACTGGAGAACATTCTGCTTTCACCAAAATAATCTCTCGTGAGGAATATGTCAACATGTATGGCCCTACCACTGGTGACAAAATTAAGCTTGGTGATACAAACCTGTATGCTGAAATTGAAAGAGATTTTGCTATTTATGGTGATGAATGTGTCTTTGGAGGTGGGAAGGTTATAAGAGATGGAATGGGCCAGTCATGTGGGCATCCGCCTGCTGATTCTTTGGATACAGTTATTACAAATGCTGTGATAATTGATTATAGTGGAATTTTTAAGGCCGATATTGGGATCAAGGATGGTCTTATTGTTTCCCTTGGGAAAGCAGGCAATCCAGACATCATGGATGGTGTATGTTCAAATATTATCATTGGGGTAAATGCCATACTCACAGTGCAGATAGTGTTGATGGTTCAATTACCCACCATTTTAATTGCACATACTCATCCCTTTTCAATAATAAGGTTAACACTGAGGTTATTGCGGGAGAAGGAATGATTGTAACTGCTGGAGCCATAGACTGTCATGTCCACTTCATATGCCCTCAATTGGCATATGTAGCTATATCAAGTGGTGAGCTACCCAACTGGAAATACTTTTTTGTTAAACATCAATAATTAACTACTGATATGTGTCTATACTTTCATAAAATTGGTGGCATGTTAAATATAGATGATATGTGCCTATGTCTATACCGGAAACTTGTAAACAACCTTATTTAACTACTGGTATGTGTCTGTACTTTCATAAAATTGTTGGCATGTTAAATATAGATGACAAAAGTAGTAAAGCTCAATCATTTTGTTATGCTTATGTTATATCTGGACAGCATAGACGCTTTATCGATTCCATAGTATCAAGCTTAATTAAAAACTTGTAGCGAATCAGACTCAAATATTTTTGGGCCAGTTGCACGTTATCATTCATTACTGCTTGACATGCTTGTATGAAGTACATTTTTTTTTGGTGCCTAGAGTTCAGGTGTCTGTCCCTTGGCAATCTGAGTAACCTCTGAATGTAAAAGAAAATTACTGAAACAATCATCTCTCCGTAATTTTAATTACTTCATTTTTCTGAAACATAATTATATGTAGGAATCACAACATTAGTTGGAGGAGGAACGGGACCTGCTGATGGAACGCGTGCGACAACTTGTACTCCAGCAATATCACAAATGAAGTTAATGCTGCAATCAACTGATGAGATGCCTCTAAATTTTGGTTTTACGGGAAAAGTATGCTCAATTTGTTATAGGTTTCATAAATTTGTCTCTGCTTTTTTCCCCCTTACACATTTAAGGAAGACCTTTTACTAGTCATTATGTATATGAATGGGCAGCGCAAACTTTGAATTCTAAAATCTTTTCCTGCTTAGTGCTTCCCCCTGGGTTTCTTCTTTTTCTTCTATCCCTATCAATTTCTTCTACTTTTCTTCTGTTATTATCTTTGTTTTTCAGGGGAACAGTGCAAAACCTGATGAACTACATGAAATAATTAGAGCCGGGGCAATGGGACTGAAGCTGCATGAGGACTGGGGAACTACTCCTGCCACAATAGACAATGCTTTGAATGTTGCAGAACAATATGACATCCAGGCACTTTTTATATTTTGAATATTTCTTTTGCAGTTATGTAAACCATTTTGAGTTTCAACATCACTCCCCAACTTTTTTCATCTGTTATTTGGACAGGTTAATATCCACACGGACACCTTGAATGAATCGGGATTTGTGGAACATTCTATTGCTGCATTTAAAGGAAGAACTATTCATACCTACCACAGGTACAATTTGCATGCTGCTCGCAATATCAACCAGAAAAAAGAAAAGAAAAGAGTTGCATGTGCATACTTTTGGCATTTGTTTTCAGTCTTCTAAGTTAGATTTCGTGTTAAAAATGATAACAAATAAGGATAAGAATAGGTTTATAATATGTTTAGATGCAAAAGCCACAGCAACATGGCCGACCATTTATTTGGGCTAAGAAGCCGTTACTCAGATAGTTCTGCAGCCTCTCCAAGTCATTCTTGGAGTTCAAGCTAGCTGGGTAAAGTTTCGCCTGAGGCTCCTTTTCCTCACACCATGGGTAAAGTTTTGCCTGGTCTATATATATGTGTCAGCACTTTCTAAACATAGAGAGAAGAAAAAAGCTGGACTAAATTAATTAGTGTTAACAGATAGCTCTCTTTATGAGTGACTGAGTTGTTGTGTATTGGGTTTTGGATTTGGTGTTTGCCACCGCCTTTTATACTCCGTCTTTGTCAGAAAAATGGTTTCCGACTGTCTTCAATGTGGATGTACTCTATGTCCCTACATGTTATTGACTTTTTTCGTCCTCCCCCTTCTTTATTGTTAGCCAACTAAAATGTTAATTTTGCATAACACAGTGATATCAAAGCTGTCAATGTTTTGTATTTGTTTATTGAGGCTTTTTGGTCATACGGGGAGTACTTTCTCACCCTTTCCATAGTTCAGATATTCACATATTGCTGGCCTATCCTTCTTAAGCTTCAGGTTGTCATGACTGATAACTATGACTGATTGCAGCATTTTAGGTGATTTTAATTCTTTCTCTTGTTGATAGGCGTCGAGAAGTTCATCTACTTTTTACTTTTTGCCTTGTTTTCAACCTTTCCAGCTTTTGATGGTTGTCCTACTTCCTTGATTCTTTGGGACAGTGAAGGTGCTGGTGGTGGTCATGCTCCAGATATCATTAAAGTATGTGGTGTAAAACATGTCCTGCCATCATCTACGAACCCCACACGGCCTTTTACTTTCAACACTATAGATGAGCATCTTGACATGCTGGTATGCAAAAATAATGGAAATATTGATACAGTGTGCAACCTGAATGTCCAGTTATCAATTGGGTTTTAATACATACAGATGGTCTGCCATCACCTCGATAAAGATATTCCAGAAGACGTTGCTTTTGCTGAATCAAGGATAAGGGCTGAAACAATTGCTGCAGAGGATATTTTGCATGATATGGGGGCAATTAGCATCATTGCTTCTGATGCACAAGCTATGGGTCGCATTGGAGAGGTTAATAATTCCTTTTCTTTTTACTCTTTTCATTCCCTCGCAGAGGTTTTTGTTGGAATAATTCTGTTAGTATTTGCAATGATGTTAAGAACTTGTCTGATAAAACAGTCAACCAAACATTAGAACATCGTGAGACCTGGTAGCTTAGTTGATACTGTGGATTTCAAGTTATTCTGCTTGATAAGATACATTAACTGTTTTTAAAGGTAACTAAGAAAAGTCATCTTCCAATGTATGGAGACAGGCTCTGGGTGCTGCTGATACAGCCACTCAACATGACTCTGGCAAACGTACAACACAAATCCTACTGAGGATGTAGGACAGGGTCACCTCATGATAAAATGAAGTGCTTGTTGCCAAACTCTAATGTTGACAAGTTATGATCTTATATTAAATTTTCAACTTAACGATGGGATGTTAGCATTCTCTTGAGTGCACGCCAATAGATGAATTCTGCATAACGTTTATCCTATCAATCTTCCCTTAATTATTGTGGCTCATTTGTCTTGTTTATCCAGATGTTTATATATGACAGCATTAATAGTCTTCATATCTGAAGAGGTCTTGCAAAATCTTTTGTTACCAGGTGATTAGCAGAACTTGGCAAACTGCCCACAAGATGAAGTTACAAAGAGGGTCGATTGACCCTAGTGGACCAGACAATGACAATCTTCGTATCAAGCGTTACATTGCTAAATACACAATAAATCCTGCCATAGCTAATGGGTTTTCTGAATATGTTGGCTCGGTTGAGGTATGCTAGTTCTAGTATCTAAGAGCTCAATGCAATGTGGGCCAAATAAAAGTATACGTAATCACATTTATNTTTTCCCCCCCCCCCCCCCCCCTCTAAATGTATCCGATATAGGAAGCCAACCCATTCACAGTAAGTTGATACTTGATACCAAATATTACCAATACCCTAATCACAAAATCTGGATATAGTTGACTGCAGTCAGTAATTCTGTCAAATCGTGACATTGCAGTTGACTTGAAGATGGGACCCACTGGATTCTGGATGATCTATCAAAAGTTCTAACATTGTTCTTATACTAATATGAAGTGTATCGATTTTTCCCCTTTTCTTAGTAACATTTGTTTCTCCAGGTGGGAAAGTTGGCCGATCTTGTTCTTTGGAAGCCATCCTTCTTTGGTGCAAAACCAGAAATGATAGTAAAAGGTGGTGCAGTTGCGTGGGCTAATATGGGCGATCCAAATGCAAGCATTCCCACACCTGAACCGGTAAAGTTTCCTTTGACTTCTATATTCTGGAGCATGTTATACGACAGATTGACGAGCATGGTTTATCCACATCGAGCAATTGTTTTGAATTTATGATATTATAAAATGTTGACTTCATCAATGGAAATTAAATCCCACAGTTTGAAATCGTCTCATTGTTGGGTTGGAACATTGACCTGCAACTTGATATTAAATCTGACTCGGAGGTGCCGGTTGTGCCCAACTTTGATGCATGAACTAATTAAACACAAGTTTATACATAAAAACAAAAACTTTAGACATAAGGGATTCTACTTAGAGAACTTCTAACCATTAAAAGGTCTCACATACTTTTGGATGGTTGAAAAATTGCATTGGATGGGGGCGGCTCAAAAGAAAGTTATAGATTGTATGAATGAAGAAAAACCTTGTTCAGATTCTGACAGTAATCTCAGTGGTTCTGCTGAGATTAGTCCAGAGAATTCAGGAGAAATGGCATCAAGCTCCTTTCTTACTGCGATAACGTTTTCAGGTAATGATGAGGCCCATGTTTGGAGCATTTGGGAAGGCTGGAAGTGCTCACTCCATTGCTTTTGTCAGCAAGGCATGAATCTCTACTTTGCCCTCTGCTCTCCCTCTCTCTTTTTTCCCTCTCTTTCTTTCTTGTAAGTAAGTTTGTGTTTGTTTTCCTTCCTTTTATCTCCCTTACAAACAGGCAGCTTTGAATAATGGAGTTAAGGCCGCATACGGACTCAACAAGAGAGTAGAAGCTGTGAGCAAGGTTAGGCAGCTAACCAAAGCTGACATGAAACTCAACGATGCTCTTCCAAACATCACGGTGGACCCAGAGACATACACGGTCACAGCCGATGGTGAGGTTCTTACCTGTGCTGCAGCCACCACCGTTCCTCTTTCTCGGAATTACTTCCTCTTTTAGGCATATTGGTAATATGTCTGAGCCTCTACCAGTTCATGCTTTGAATTAGACTTTCCAAACTGAAATAAATGACGATGCTTCCAAAATGAACCAAAATAGCACTTTCCTAATAGACTCTTTTGACTGGATGTCTACTCCACCTGAACTACTCCTCGCTCTTCCCTTCATCTTTAATTTTAATTCTTGCCCTTTTTATTTTGTAACTCTCTTTTTTTGTTTTCCTCGTAAATGATTTTGGGTTTAAACATTTTGCTAAAACTTGTAAAAACTTGGAAGGAATTTAAAAAATGTCATGAACTTCTTATGGCTAGACTGTTTCGGGATTTAATAAGATCCCAATATAAAATAGTATGTAAGAACATCGTATTCTAACTTTTAACTTCAATCTTTTACCTATTCTATAATTAAAAAACCAAAAAGACAAAAAGAAAAAGTTATCGAAGCACCATTATTCGATGCGTTGCGGGTGGGAGAAGGCTCCCCCAAATCCTAAACCCCCCATAGGGGGTAACCTATGACAACACCTCTCTTTATCTCAGGTACTGAAAAAGTTAGAGCGTTACGCTGCTCTAAAACCCAAAAAATATGCATGAAAAGCAGAGGATTAAAGAAGAGGAAAACTTCTTTTCCTGCATTTTCTTGGTGACCAAACAGATTATTGCTATGAAATGTGCAAAAGAAATCTTAAGGACAATATTAGTGTGAAATGTGAAACGGAAGAAAGTAAACTCTCTATTCCTCCATTACCCTCCGAATCTATCTTTCCATCACTCCAAAATTGGGAGGAATGGATTGCCATCAACTTAAGAGACATGACAGACGTCCTTAACCCTCTGTAAAAACTTGCACAGGAAGAATATGTAATCAAGTAATCCCGTATAGTTTGACAGATCTAAGATTTAACATCCCAATTTAATAATCTATGTACCTAATTATTTTTCCAGCCATTACTATTTCTGTAATTAGAGGCTGTACACGTAATTCCAATTGTGATCTTACGTCTCGTTTGACTATACGGTTCAAATAAGATGTGATAAAATGTTTTACTGAAAGTTAAATAAAATATTATAAAAAATAATTTCTTAATATAATTTTTATTTAAAATTTGAAAATTTGAAAAATTTATTATATTTTAAATAAAAATTTAAAAAAATTATAATAATAAGATCAAATGAGATGAAATAATTTTGTGTATAAGATTGTATTTGGATGTTGAGTTAAGTTCAGTTTTTTATGAATAATAATAAGTTGAATAGTGAAGGGAGTTATGTGAGGCCCATCTAAATTTTAAATATAAGGAGATTTTGAATTGAAATAAGTTTAATAATACAAAATTTAAATGTATGAATGCTAAATTTAGTTTAAAATAAGATTAAATTCAGTTGAGCCTGAACATTACAACCAAAGCAGGAAACGACAAAAGGAAGACTTGCAGTCAATGAGTCATGCCGAAAAACGAAAAAAGGAAAGGCACTTAACCCCACGTTTATGTTTTTTTTTTCCAGCATGATACTGGGTCTGTGGTCCATTTAAGCACGATGATAAGGATGAAGTAGTACTTTTTTTCACACCTCTGGAGCACTCACCCTTTAGTATCTCTCTCAAAGCACAACGAGCAGGTACTTTTTTTTATTATGTACTTTTCAAGATTCAGTTCACACAAGCAGACTGCAGTTCTAGTTCTAAGTAGTTTTGTTTCAATCCATCTAGAATAGTTGTATTTTCCCTTTCCTTAGATCTGTTCTCTCTTTGCCAGTTTTTCCCCATCTATTAATGTAACTTCCCGATCTTAAGATCTGATGTCTGTTGCATTTTTCAAACTTTTCCCCAGCTTTTTTCGAACTATATACATAGTGACAGTAAAATCGAGAATCTTGGTATATTTTTCTCAGCGTTAAACTCTGATTTTTTGGTCAGACGTGTATTGAACTCTTCTTCTCTAGCCTACACCTTGAGACCGATCTTCATTTGGACTCCAATCCTTCACATCATCGGCAATCAGCCTCCTAAACATCCGCAATTCCTCCAGGTCAGGTTCTTACTCCAAAAAAGATTTCAATGTAAGATGATTTAAATTGCTAATAATTTTAAATTTAATTGCTTGTAATTGTCACTTTTTTGGGGCCATGTCTTGGATTTCATGACCGTGGCTTTATGCCTTTGTTCCAACACCACGAATCTTACTTGTGCAGATGTTGTTGCATGAGTGCGTGTAAGAGAGAGAGGAGATGGAGGAGAGAATAGTAAATTATATTGATTTCATCCATGAGCATCCGTTGGTCTTCAAAGAAGAGCTGCAAAATGATGGGAACAAGGAAGCTATTTGCTCGCATCCGTTGGTCTTCAAAGAAGAGCTGCAAAATGATGGGAACAAGGAAGCTATTTGCTCGGGGTGCGACGAATCGATATTGGGTCCCGGCTACAAATGCTCCGAATGCAACTTCCTACTTCATAATTCATGCAGTGACCTGCCCCGCGAAATACACCACCACCCTTTGCACCCAAACCACACCCTTATTCTCAAATCGCCATCAGAATATAATAGATGTGATGCCTGCCGCGTGGATTGCAGTAGACGCGTATTTTACTGATGTGATGAGTGTGATTTTGACATCGACGTTAGATGCGTTTCCCGCTGGCGAAGTAGCATCGATAAATGTCAACGACATGACTTCTTCCCCATCTTGAAGCAGATCCAATTCACTTGCGATGCCTGTGGTGAGGAAACCAAGGACATCGCTTACCTATGTAGCACCTGTCGATTCATGGTTCACCGCAAATGTGTTGATTATCGACGCACAATCAGTACAACTGTACATAATCACTCTCTCACTCTCACGTGTTCTCTTCATCAAATGGTAGAGGAGAAGGACGGCATATTCTGTAAACTTTGCCATAGAACGGTGAAAACCAAGTACGGAGTTTATTATTGTCAAGATTGCAGGTATGCTGCCCACTTGCAATGCTCAAAAAATGTTGAAGGTGAGTACATGGACCTGAGTGCAACCACAGAATCTGATCTGGTCTCGGAGATCGAACATTTCAGTCATGAACACAGATTAATCATCAGTAAAAAGGAGCTCGAAGATGATAAGATTTGCGAAGGATGTATGCTTTCAATCTCGTCCCCGTTTTACAGCTGTGAGCAATGTAACTTCTTTCTGCACGGTAGCTGTACTATACTTCCTTCCAAGAAGCAACTACCTCTTTTTCACCATCACCCACTGACCCTCCACTCACAGGCACGGTTTTCCCCAAGTGGCATATTCCGATGTCTTGCTTGTGACCGCTTACAACATGGCTTCTGTTACAGCTGTGACTCGTGCCTGTACTTCTTCGATATTCAATGCGCTTCTCTTCCCGAAACCCTCAAGCATAAAGGTCACCAACACTCCCTCTTCATTGCTTTTAAATCCTTATCCTCCAATAATATGCAATTGTTGTTATGATGAGGATCCTCCTTCTCTCTTATTTGTATGCAAAGAATGCGAGGCGTTCGGCTTGTGTGTTAGATGCGTAACTCTTCCATATAGAGTTAGGTATGAATATGATTTACATGATCTCTTGACACTCACGTATAGTGTTGAAGACGATTCTGGAGAATACTATTGTTTTATTTGCGAGGAAAGTAGAGACTCAAGCAAGTGGTTCTACTATTGTAAGGAATGCGACTTTGCTGCCCATCCCGATTGTGTTATTGGCAAGAATTCGAGCATCAAGTTTGGAAGAACCTACACATGTGATGAATATCATGATCAACATCATCCTCTCACTATTGTCCAGAAGAACGAGTACTCTGCTCCGTGTGATTCTTGTGGTGACACTTTTGATGGCTTGGCTGTAGCATGTACTCAATGCAAATTCAATTCCCACTTATTTTTTGACAATTTGTGGAGCTCAGAGAGTATTTGTGACCCGCAAGATTATTTTGGATAAGTAAAATAGTAGCTACAGTTAACTTGGTAGACACTGTAGACACATCAAATGTTTATTTTATTATTTCTGTTATAATACTCTCTCTCTTCTCTCCGGATTGGTTGCATTCGTTACAGGTATTGGACAAATATATTTTTAGTGAAATTTTCACCATGCGTTCCAGGTGTTCGAACTATTAATTCACAAAAACAAATACATTCTGAAGTTGTAGCTGTGGATGTTGAGCATTGAGCTTCGATCAATTTTTATATGTATAACTGTGCAGTTCAGAGACATGATTTTATTGTGAAATAATTTAATTAGAATATGATTACTAATTAATATATAATAGGTAGAATGGTAAAATATGATAAAATTAAATTAATTAATTATTTTTTTAATTAATATTATTTTATTACTATATAATGAATAAATGGATAATCCAATGTAGAGATTTGATGTGAATGAAATAGTCAAAATTAAATTCATCTCATATTATTTTATTATTATATAATAAAAAATAACTATTTCAATGTGGGAACTTCATGTGAATAGAATAACCAAAGTCAAATTCATCTCATATTAGCTAAAAGTGAGATTTGACTTTGGCTAATCCATTGAGAGTGCTTTGTCTTAAAAAATGTTTAAAAAGTCATAGTTAAAAACTCTTTAGTGAAAAAATTAGATTATTTAGATGTTACATATTATAATAATTTTTAATCTCAAATAAGTTAAAAAATGAGTTTGAGGAAAAGCATCATTTTGTGTTTTTTTTTTAAAAGTACTAATTTTCTGGATAATACAGAATGTAATTCGAGTTTTAAAAAGACTGTCAATAGATGAAAATACCTATACAGCTTTAAAAAATTACAATTTTGAAACTTTTAAAAATATGATCATAATTATCTTTAAAAAATTAAATGATCGTATTTTCAACATCAAAAGATACTTTTTTAATTTATTTACAAACAAATGTATCATGTTTAAAGTACTTTAAATACATGGTTACTAATCAGTAAATAGATTTTTAATAGTAAAACTTATTATTTAAGTTATAAGTTATAAGTCAAGTTACATATTTGCAAATAGAGTTTTGCTATATATTTATATACACATGTTTGCATGGATGAATGAATTATATAAGGTTTTTTTCTCTAGTGAGAGAATGTATGGATCGATAAGAGATGATCGAAGTGACATATATTTTTTTCGGATTTTGGATTTTCCAGAATGAAAGATAGGTTTTTTTTCAACCTGAAAATGATAATAATAAGATTAAAAAATACAATAATAATAACAAATACTAAAATTAGCTTATTGACTGATCATCACCGGAAGAACACAATAAATAAACGTTAACTACCAAGAAAAGTGCCATATTATTCCATCTGCCACTACGTACGTACCCATCATGCGCACGTACCACTAGATCATTTACCATATGTTGCATCATGAGCTAATTAAGGTGGTTGATAATTATTATCTTTTTTTCTTTTGTAATTTGGGAGTATGAATTTGTCTTCTTCTTTGTAGAATCCATTACATGTCGAACGACTTCACATCCTAATTAGTTCTTGATCTATCTTAAAGTTGGCTTTTGGGCGTCAAGATGATCGCCGGCGAGGTATGTTGACAGTACTGCCACTGCAAAATTAGTTCCGACTTAAGTTGCCTTGTTTCGTCATGAATTTTATTTGTTTATTTTTTAGTATTATCCTACTCATTTTCCATTTGATTAACCTTTTTTTTATATTCGGCAAAAGAAAATAGAAATTATATTCATCTACTACTATTTATTCTTACAGTCTACACCTATATTGTTTTTTTTATATAATATAGGAGTGCTTTTATAGAATGTGAAGTGAGAAATAATGAATAATAGCAATAATTTTTGAAATAAAAACAACTTTTTATATGGTCTAAAGTTTTGAAAAAGTTAAAGTTCGGTAACAAAAACAGGGATTGAAATACAAATAAAAACAATTGTAATTTGTTACCCTTTATAAGTTAATTAATAGATATTGTAAACTTTATATTCCAATTGTAAAGTGTAAAACATCTCTAAGTTCAGAAAATGTACAGCTTATTTGCATTTGGATTGAAAGATTAATTTTTTCAATGAAATAAACCGTGTTGATTCCATTTTTTGGACATTGCAATTATCAATGATCGGAGGCCCAAAAATAGAGAACAAGTGAACAATAAGGTCTTCTTTGTTACACAAACTATTTTATCTCATTTTATTATTATAAGTTTTTTAAACTTTCATATAAAATATAATAAATAATTTAATTTTTTTAAATTTTAAAATAAAATTATATTAAAAATTATACTTAACTTTCAATTCATCTGTATAACGAAACCAAACTTAAATAAAATAAAAGAGATTAATATTTATGCGCTTTGCTTACGTTTACAAGAGGTCCATTTGCTTTGGGGGTTATTGTAAGAAGTGAAATCTTAATAATGCTATTTTAAAAATTAGAAATAAAAATAACAACACATATTAGATCCCAAAATATCGGTCCACCGACATTTCAGTTCTGGCTTCGTACCCGGAGCTACTGTTTGCCAACTTTTTTTGTCCGGAGAGGTGTTATCACCAATCCAAACCTTATTTGAACAGCCTGAACAAATTCTTACCATGAATGGAAAGTTCATGCTTTACTGGCATCTTGGAACCACACCAATGCTTTCTCATCCATGTGAAATGATACTATCAAGATCCTTTACCCAGGAGGAACTTGGTGATACAAGAAATGCTGATTTGCCCGATAGATTTAGGCTGTTGGATTCTTGCCTCCAAATCTTGGAAATTCAATTTTAATGCCCTTAAGAAAACCTCTGTCACCTTTCTGATGATGAACTTCACCTACACCCTCATTCATATCAACATTCCGAGCAAAAGCTTGGGCTTCTTGAAAATTCCTTCCCACCTGATCATTACCCACAGACCCATTAAGTGAAATTCTTGAAATCTGTCGAACCATTTCATTAAATCTTCTTTCTTGATTTTCGCTGTCCACACGAGCATTTTCTTGTTGCTGCACAAGAATGTCAATTGTATCTTCCAATTGCTTCTATTGCCTCTCCTGTTGCTGCCTCAACTGGTTCACAGAATCAAGAACGAACTTGTGCATAAGACCTTGTACCCTCTGCCATAGTGCTGGCTCTGAATACCAACTATAAGGGACCCTTCTTACCAATGACTGTATTTGAGATAGTCAGTCTTCAAGAAGATGAGAGAGAGAGAGAGAGAGAGAGAGAGAGAGAGAGAATTAAGGGAGAGAGAGAGACAACTGAATTGTGTAATCTTCATTGTTATTCTTCTTCTTCTTCCGTTCTACTTTTATACATTCCTCATATCTATACGNGTGAGAGAGAGAGAGAGAGAGAGAGAGAGAGAGAGAGAATTAAGGGAGAGAGAGAGACAACTGAATTGTGTAATCTTCATTGTTATTCTTCTTCTTCTTCCGTTCTTCTTCCGTTCTACTTTTATACATTCCTCATATCTATACTTCATATCATATTAAAGATGCCTACTGAAATTACATTGAACGACAATGTATCACTTATTCTATTTACATGACAGCAACTCTTATTAAAACGACAACGTTCCTTTAACACATACGATGCGGTAGCACTTCCACTTTTAATGAACTAAACTACCATCCTTCCCTTGCATTTCTTCTCACGACTACGCCAGCAGACCAACTCCTTTTCAATCACTACTTCTCTTCTGCCATTGCTTCCCAACACATGACATAACAGTACTATAATACAGCATCATGCCTACTAATAATATGGTTTTTGGAAGAAAAAAGTTATTGTCAGCAGAAGCATCCTATGGAGAATTTAAATCTTACTCTCCATCTGTTGTCTCTGGATGTGGCACTTTGCATCCTTGCGATTAAAAAAGCTTGAGGTGGAAGACATAATCAGAATTAAATCAATATTTTCCATACATGAAGATCCTCAATTGGGAAGTTAAATTTTCTAGTAATCCATGAGCTTTTTGTGGAGATTGACTAACACTTTCTAGGTGTTGTTCCCTTCCTTTACATGCATGTATAAAATCAAATTCCTCGTGTTCTCATTTTTCAAATTGTGAGAAACTTTTCAGAGTATGCACTATGTTTAGAGTTGAATGTGCATGGCTGAAATAGCATTTTGTTTTGGCAGTTCCTTCTCTAGAAAAGTTTCCTGGGGTAGAAGATAATAAAATTCCTGGCGAGATTATCTTTGGAGGTGGAAATATTACACTTAATCATGGAAAAAAAGCAGTAATCCTCAGAGTTGTCAACACTGGAGACAGGCCAGTTCAGGTGTTTCATTTAACCTATTAATTCTTATATTTGTGGGATCCTCTTCTTTTCTTTTTTTCCCTCATTTACATTTATCCATAGTTATTTAGTTGGCAATTATCTACTTAACTGCAATCATCTTCCTACTATATTCCCTTGCAGCTTCAGAATTTGGTATGGAACTCGGAATGTTCTCTGAGTTATAATACTGCGTTGTGATATTTATTTAAAGCAAAAAATCATTCGAAGATATTTTGACTGGCAGGCTGCTACTTTTTCAGCTTTCTATTTTATTTGGAGAGTTGAAACCCTTTCTGTAGTCTGAATTGGTTTGTATAGCTTACATGGTTGACAGTCAGTTGCGAGTCTATTTTATGTTGGGGGCGTAGACAGTTTTGGAGCTCCTCACATCAAATATGGGTCTGGGATAGGGCATTGCTGGCATACAGCTGGTGTCAATGAGATTGGGTACACACCATAGCAAAGACCTCTCACCAATTAGATGCCAAATACCCTACATAATTGTTTTTCTTGGGTAGTTCTTACTTGCAGCAGTCATTCAGGAATGAAAAATTTAAGATTCTTGTTGTATGGACATACTTTGTTTTGCATAGTGATTCATGTCAAAATATTGAATCGTCCAAATTATATGACATGTTGAGCCTGTAAACATCTATCTATATTGTCTTTATCTGATTAAATATATGGAAAATCGAATCCACGCTGTTTCAGGTTGGCAGCCACTATCACTTTATTGAGGTGAATCCCTACTTGATTTTTGATCGATGGAAGGCATATGGCATGCGCCTAAATATACCAGCAGGGACAGCTACACGATTCGAGGTTGAACATGCAGCCTTCATTGATATTTTTATTTTTTAGGTATTTGTTATTATCCAAGAAAATACAGCAAAAACTTCTGGGATGGTTTATCTTCTATACATAAATATTCTGCCGATGTTGGCTTTTTATGACCTTCATATGTAAGAAATATTTTCCCTAGCAAAACATTTCTTGTTTTTTTAAATTTTTAAATCATATTCTAATTGAATACTGTTTTATTTTTCCCTTATTACATCAACGTGTTCAGATATGTTCTGCTATTTGACTATTTCACTCTATGCATTCTTAGTACTACAAATGTTTTGTTTGGTCAGCCTGGGGAAACTAAAAGTGTCATACTTGTAGGCATTGGAGGTAAGAAAGTGATCAGAGGAGGACATGGCGTTGCTGATGGTCCAGTTGATCGTGCTAAATTTAGAGAAGTCATGGGAGCTGTAAACTTGAGAGGTTTTGGGAATCTGGAAGAAAATAATGATAGGTTAGGCATTCTTTTGGGAAATTGTGTGCTGCTAGTCTCACTTGTATTTTGTGATATCAATTGGATGGTTGAATAAGTAAATTGTGCCATTTAATGATAAGGATAAATGCAAAAGCCTTACCTCAAACTGAATTTGCAGTGAAGGCTTTACTGGAGAACATTCCACTTTCACCAAAATAATCTCTCATGAGGAATATGTCAACATGTATGGCCCTACCACTGGTGACAAAATTAAGCTTGGTGATACAAACCTGTATGCTGAAATTGAAAGAGATTTTGCTATTTATGGTGATGAATGTGTCTTTGGAGGTGGGAAGGCTATAAGAGATGGAATGGGCCAGTCATGTGGGCATCCACCTGCTGATTCTTTGGATACAGTTATTACAAATGCTGTGATAATTGATTATAGTGGAATTTTTAAGGCCGATATTGGGATCAAGGATGGTCTTATTGTTGCCCTTGGGAAAGCAGGCAATCCAGACATCATGGATGGTGTATATTCAAATATTATCATCGGGGTAAATGCCATACTCACAGTGCAGATAATGTTGATGGTTCAATTACCCACCATTTTAATTGCACATACTCATCCCTTTTCAATAATAAGGTTAACACTGAGGTTATTGCGGGAGAAGGAATGATTGTAACTGCTGGAGCCATAGACTGTCATGTCCACTTCATATGCCCTCAATTGGCATATGTTGCTATATCAAGTGGTGAGCTACCCAACTGGAAATACTTTTTTGTTAAACATCAATAATTAACTACTGATATGTGTCTATACTTTCATAAAATTGGTGGCATGTTAAATATAGATGATATGTGTCTATGTCTATATTTGAAACTTGTAAACATCCTTATTTAACTACTGGTATGTGTCTGTACTTTCATAAAATTGTTGGCATGTTAAATATAGATGACAAAAGTATTAAAGCTCAATCATTTTGTTATGCTTATGTTATATCTGGACAGCATAGAAGTTTTATCGATTCCATAGATCAAGCTTAATTAATAACTTGTAGCGAATCAGACTCAAATATTTTGGGCCGGTTGCATGTTATCATTCATTACTGCTTGACATGCTTGTATGAAGTACATTTTTTTTTTGGTGCCTAGAGTTCTCTGTCCCTTAGCAATCTGAATAACCTCTGGATGTAAAAGGAAATTACTGAAACAGTCATCTCTCCGTAATTTTAATTACTTCATTTTTCTGAAACATAATTATATGTAGGAATCACAACATTAGTTGGAGGAGGAACGGGACCTGCTGATGGAACGCGTGCGACAACTTGTACTCCAGCAATATCACAAATGAAGTTAATGCTGCAATCAACTGACGAGATGCCTCTAAATTTTGGTTTTATGGGAAAAGTATGCTCAATTTGTTATAGGTTTCATAAATTTGTCTCTGCTTTTTCCCCCTTTACACATTTAAGGAAGACCTTTTACTAGTCATTATGTATATGAATGGGCAGCGCAAACTTTGAATTCTAAAATCGTTTCCTGCTTAGTGCTTCCCCCTGGGTTTCTTCTTTTTTCTTCTATCCCTATCGATTTCTTCTACTTTTCTTCTGTTATTACCTTTGTTTTTCAGGGGAACAGTGCAAAACCTGATGAACTACATGAAATAATTAGAGCCGGGGCAATGGGACTGAAGCTGCATGAGGACTGGGGAACTACTCCTGCCACAATAGACAATGCTTTGAATGTTGCAGAACAATATGACATCCAGGCACTTTTTATATTTTGAATATTTCTTTTGCAGTTATGTAAACCATTTTGAGTTTCAACATCACTCCCCAACTTTTTTCATCTGTTATTTGGACAGGTTAATATCCACACGGACACCTTGAATGAATCGGGATTTGTGGAACATTCTATTGCTGCATTTAAAGGAAGAACTATTCATACCTACCACAGGTACAATTTGCATGCTGCTCGCAATATCAACCAGAAAAAAAAAAAGAGTTGCATGTGCATACTTTTGGCATTTGTTTTCAGTCTTCTAAGTTAGATTTCGTGTAAAAAATGATAACAGATAAGGATAAGAATAGGTTTATAATATGTTTATATGTGAAAGCCACAGCAACATAGCCGACCATTTATTTGGGCTAAGAAGCCGTACTCAGATAGTTCTGCAGCCTCTCCAAGTCGTTCTTGGAGTTCAAGCTAGCTGGATTTGTGGAATTTTCTTGGCCACCTTTTGCCTCATGGCAAACTTTTGCCCTAGAAGACATTGTTGGTTGCTTCACATTGGTGGGCTAGTTTACCACCACAATGTTATAGCATTATAGCCCTCTATGCAAGGCATTAAATGCATTTTTTGGTCAATGTCTCGACTTTTTTTTTTTTTTTTCGCTGTTGCATACAGTAATTTAGCTCTTCAGTAGCAACATGACTGAGGCTCCTTTTTCTCACACCATGGGTAAAGTTTCGCCGGGCCTATATATACGTGTCGGCATTTTCTAAACATAGAGAGAAGAAAATAGCTGGACTAAATTAATTAGTGTTAACAGATAGCTCTCTTTATGAGTGACTGAGTTGTTGTGTATTGGGTTTTGGATTTGGTGTTTGCCACCGCCTTTTATACTCCGTCTTTGTCAGAAAAATGGTTTCCTGACTCTCTTCAATGTGGACGTACTCTATGTCCCTATATGTTATTGACTTTTTTCGTCCTCCCCTGTCTTTATTGTTAGCCAACTAAAATGTTAATTTTGCATAACACAGTGATATCAAAGCCTTCAATGTCTTGTATTTGTTTATTGAGGAATTATGTTTCGTGATACCCCTTGATGGGAATTTTACTTAAAAGTGGCTTGACATCTTGTCCTTTTTGGTCATACGGGGAGTACTTTCTCACCCTTTCCATAGTTCAGATATTCACATGTTGCTGCCTATCCTTCTTAAGCTTCAGGTTGTCATGACTGATTGCAGCATTTTAGGTGATTTTAATTCTTTCTCTTGTTGATAGGCGTCGAGAAGTTCATCTACGTTTTACTTTTTGCCTTGTTTTCAACCTTTCCAGCTTTTGATGGTTGTCCTACTTTCCTTGATTCTTTGGGACAGTGAAGGAGCTGGTGGTGGTCATGCTCCAGATATCATTAAAGTATGTGGTGTAAAACATGTCCTGCCATCATCTACAAACCCCACACGGCCTTTTACTTTCAACACCGTAGATGAGCATCTTGACATGCTGGTATGCAAAAATAATGGAAATATTGATACAGTGTGCAACTTGAATGTCCAGTTATCAATTGGGTTTTAATACATACAGATGGTCTGCCATCACCTCGATAAAGATATTCCAGAAGACGTTTCTTTTGCTGAATCAAGGATAAGGGCTGAAACAATTGCTGCAGAGGATATTTTGCATGATATGGGGGCAATTAGCATCATTGCTTCCGATTCACAAGCTATGGGTCGCATTGGAGAGGTTAATAATTCCTCTCCTTTTTACTCTTTTCATTCCCTCGCAGAGGTTTTTGTTGGAATAGTTCTGTTAGTATTTGCAATGATGTTCAGAACTTGTCTGATAAAACAGTCAACCAAACATTAGAACATTGTGAGACCTGGTAGCTTAGTTGATACTGTGGATTTCAAGTTATTCTGATTGATAAGATACATTCACTGTTTTTAAAGGTAACTAAGAAAAATCATCTTCCAATGTATGGAGACGCGCTCTGGGTGCTGATACAGCCACTCAACATGACTCTGGCACACGTACAACACAAATCCTATTGAGGATGTAGGACAGGGTCATCTCATGATAAAATGAAATGCTTGTTGCCAAGCTCTATTGTTGACAAGTTATGATCTTATCTTAAATTTGCAACCTAACAATGGGATGTTAGCATTCTCTTATGTGCACACCAACAGATGAATTCTGCATAACGTTTGTCCTATCAATCTTCCAGGCTCATATTGTCTTGTTTATCCATGTTTATATATGACAGCATTAATAGTCTTCGTATCTGAAGCTCAGGTCTTTCAAAATCTTTTGTTACCAGGTGATTAGCAGAACTTGGCAAACTGCCCACAAGATGAAGTTACAAAGAGGGTCGATTGACCCTAGTGGACCAGACAATGACAATCTTCGTATCAAGCGTTACATTGCTAAATACACAATAAATCCTGCCATAGCTAATGGGTTTTCTGAATA
>QEOT01003842.1:0-15905 GCA_003123785.1 Pterocarya stenoptera
TTGTTTGAATATAATTTCTTAATATTATTTTCGTTTTGAAGCTTGTAAAAGTTGTATTAATTTTTGTGTTTTGTTATGAAGTTTGTAAAAATTGTATATGTTTTTTAATTTAGATAATGATTAAATAACGATAAAATGAAAAGTATTTTGTGTTTGAACTAGGGGTGAGCAATGGGGCCCTTGCCCTGCATGGAAGACCCCTAGAGGGGGCAGGGGCGGGCTAACCCTAGTGGGACCCCGTCCCTTCCTTATTGTATATAAATATATACAATTTATTAACAACTTGAAGTTGAATTTAAGTTAATGGATTGCCTTGATCTTCTAGGCCAACTTTTATATAGGAGGTAAAAGTAATACAATAGTCATACTTAAGTAATGTGAGATTTATTAAAGCAAGGAGCGGTTTCCATCCCACTCCCGATACTGGGACAGGGTTGGAAACCTTCCCTCGCATGGTGCGGGATTGGTCTTGGACCTGCATAATGCGAATAACAACCCTAATTTGAACGATATTTGAAAATAAAATTACCAAAATCTTTATAATTTTAAAAATTTTGTGTCTCGTCCAAAGATCTGTCTTAACCACCATAAACCACTCTAACTCGTTTACATTTTACACCGTAGGCCCAACCGCCCTCGCATTTAGCTTCAACTCCTCTCCGAGTCCGCGATTTCGCTTCCCATTTGAAACACCCGTCGCGGCAGTACCGCGAATCCCTTGGAGTATAAATGGATGCTCTACTCACTCTGTCCGCAAATCCTTTTCCCTCTTCTTCTTCTTCTTCTTCTTATTGGTCTTTTACTCTTTTCCCGCACCCGTTGTTCCTTCCCACAACTGTTCGATTCTCATTCGCTTCACTTTCAGCTTTCCACCCCCATGAATGCTTCTTTCTCCTAAAGCTCAGTAAAGCCTCCAGAATCGAACACAAACGGGTATTTCCCCACGTGGGCGTTCGACCCACTAAACAGATTTCAGTCCTATGCAGTGGCATCGACTCGACCGCCAATCTTCACGCTGATACGAGTGAGTAACTCTCAGAGTCCATTTCTCGAACACAATACAGTCCAAACTTGTTAACCTATTTTTGTTTTTTATGTTGGGTTTCAGGGTTTCTCTTTCCTTTATTCAGAGAAATTGGACTCAACGAAAAAGAAACCGAATTGCTTTTGGAAAAGAACCCAGCTATTGCATTGACATCTTTGGATTCATTACATGCGCGGGTTCATTCTTTACAATCAGTTGGGATTGATAGCCTTGCACTTTCTTACTTAATTACGAAATGCCCTACTGTGTTAACAGCTGAGGAAATTGGCCCATTTCTATGTTTTGTGCGTGATGAATTGGAGTCTAAGATTGAGCCTGCACAGCTCAAGCGCATTTTGACTAACACGGATCCAAGATTCTTGGTCGGTTTTGATCAAAAGGTTAAACTGCTTCTTCATCGGGGAGTTTCGTGTGAAAAGATTGCTTTTGTACTCAACAATGTTAATTTAACCAAGGCGTTATGTCATAGGCCAGTCGAAGAAATTGATAGGAGTATTGCCTTTTTGGGCCGCTTTGGTGGCATTGATTTGATTGTAAAGCGACCGGTGATTCTCAATTATGATTTGGACAGTGAGTTGATACCGAGAGTCAGGTTTCTCGTGGAGCTTAGTGGGGGAGATAAGGACGCCACAGGGAATGTGCTGCGGAAGTTTCCTATGATTTTGAGTTATAGTGTGAAGCATATGGAGGGCCATATAGAGTTCTTGAGGTCTTTTGCTGGCCTAAATGATCATGAAATCTTCAAGATTCTTCTTGTGTTTCCGAGTCTAGTTACTGCCAGCAGGGAGAGAAAATTGCGTCCTAGAATAGAGTTTCTCAAGCAATGTGGGTTAGAAACCGATGATATTTTCAAGTTCTTGATCAAAGCTCCCTTGTTTCTAGGCTTGTCATTTGATAACGTTGAGTACAAACTTGTGTTTTTATTGAAGATCGGGTATAAATATAGAACGAGGGACATGGCAGTGGCAATGGGATCTGTAACCAGAACAAGCTGTGAGAATTTGCAAAAGGTAATTGGGTTATTCTTGCGTTATGGGTTTTCGTGTGCTGACATTGTTGCCATGAGCACGAGGCATCCCCAAGTACTGCAATACAATCATAATTCTTTGGAGGAGAAGGTGGAGTACTTGATAGAGGGCATGGGTCGTGAAGTTGGAGAGTTATTGGCTTTTCCTGCATTCCTTGGTTACAAGCTTGATGAGAGAATCAAGGCTAGGTATGAGGCAAGGAAGAAGATTGTTGGAGGTGGAATGTCGCTGAATAAGCTGTTAACTGTTTCGACTGAGAGATTCTTGAGAAAGAAGAAAGGGACAAAGCTATTACACATGATTGAGGATCGGAATGGCAATGGAGGTTAGATAAGTTGGATAGCAGTTATTTTCCTTTCTATAAGGTAGGTTTTAATCGCTTGTGGAAGCTTTATTTGAACAACCGCTTGAAACTTTCTCCTCTTCGAATTTCGACTAACAATAACTCTACTTTTTGATGCAGAGAATTGCAGCTTGGGAGTATAGAAGATTGAATTATTTCTTCTAACAATCTAAGGCCTGATGCTTGAGTAGTAGGAAATCTGCTCTGAGATAAGATTTGTTATGCTCAAATATCTGGAAATGACAAGTATTTTTCTTTGATACGTCAGATCACATGAAGAATGAAACTGCTTTCTTCTTCATTCTTTTTTCTTTCTTTGTTTCCTTTATATATTTTTTTGTTTTACTTTCATTTCTCCCAAGCAACCATTGCAAAATAATTTTTTTTTTTTTTTTGAAAATGATCTCATTTTGATTTTATCCATTACTGCTCTTTTTAAGTAACAGATTATAGAACTTATATGACGCCAGTATGATGGAACTGATCCACAAACTTTTTAAGTGTTTTGCTGCTTTGCAAAAGGGACCCTTGGTAGCAGAGCAAAATGCTCTTAGGTCTTAAAATCTTGGCTCTCGTGCCCTTATTATGTGTGCTCATTAGTGTACTAGTACTTCTGTCTTGAATGATCAAAATGCTTCTGAATATTTTATTTTTCCCACTCGAGTGGTTCTTTGAACCGAACGTAGCCCCCACCCAGGGAGGCTGACCTCCGTTCCAATTGCTTGGATCCATTCTCAAATTCAAACTAAGATACTGAGATATAACTTGTCTTTACCAATTCGAAACTGCTGCTTTAGAGTTCAGTCCAAAAACTCACTCTTGCCATCACCACCCTCTCTCACCGTGTATTCCCTTCTTTGTGAATTTTACAACCTTGCAAATCCTAAAATCTTCCTTATGCATAACATTAAAATTTATTGTAAAATTGACAATTCTCCCAAATTGCAAATGGATCCAGTTCAAAATTAGAATATGTCCTCTTAAAAATGGGATTAAATATTAAAGCAGTTTTTTTATGTTTTGACCTTCTAACAAATTAATTTTCAATTTTTAAATAATTTTTATTTTTATTTGTATAATTCAACTTCAATTGCTTTGATCTTTATTGTTGATGACGTGTTTTGCACATTAGGTACTAGACTCAGTCACCTGCAACATAGAAGATGAGGGGCTTGGGGTTGAGGGTTCACCTTTGATGCCAAAGTTAGATTTATGTTCCTTGGGAGAATTCCAATAAGCAAAAGTGCATAAGTCTTGAATTCTAGCATGGCGTCTGGCTTTTATATTGCTTGTCGAGTGAGCTCTCTTTAACTTGTATTAGAGGCCCTAGTATCCTGTACGGGATACCCCACTGTCGTCTTTAATGCGGTGTGGCCTCCCTGGGCCATGCCTTGGTGCCAGGTTGGTAGGTGGGACTACCTTTTGGGTGCTATGTCAGCGACAAGAGGTTTCGTTGTGATTTTTTCCATGTCATGTATCCGATCTTTAAATGCGGCGTGGCTCTGGCACAATGTACTTCTATAGAGTAGTATTAACACTGTCGAGGGAGGTGGTGTGCTACATTTCCATGTCAATCAGCCATTTTATCTCTTACGCAATCCATAGGCCAATTGCACTACTGAATACTGGGCCTCCAAGATGAACTTGGCCCAACCCGAGATGGATATAAATAGCCCTCCTAATGATGTCCAATCCGATAGTGGTCAATTACAAATAATTAAACGACAAACTCTTGTTTAATTACCATATTTCCCCATGCCCATTCTCATGTATAGTAACTTCCCAAAACATACTTTTACCAAGAGACTTTATTTTTATGTATAAAAGTCTTTTGTACAATTATGAAGTTATCGACGACTCATTGTGAATCTCATTTAGGTCAAACTCACAATAAGACCTTAGATTCTAGTCAGCAAGTTCAACTGTGACTTTTAAAAATCTACAAGGTGACCACAAATCTCATTCAACAAATTTAATTTGCGATTTTAGGATTTTATATGAATCTCTTGTACTTAACAGCATGTGAGATAACCAACATTTATTTCTTGTTAAGGGTAAAGCAATTGGGCTTTTGCCCCTAAGAACAATCATAACAGTCTAGTTATTACTCTTAATTACATTTTCAAATCACAGCACAAATTCACTTAATCAAGTAAACCATAGTACCTCGTAACAAAAACTCAACTTCTAACTCCCATGTGCAAACTAGAAAGGAAACACCAAATAGTATAGGCAAAACTAGGTTCTTTTATATTTTTCATCTTATTAATTGTCTATGGATTTTGAACAATAGCTCATAGAAATTGTTTTCTTATACGTGAAGTATTAACTACTTTTTACAAATCCATGTCCATTATCTCGTATCATGGAAAACTACTAATTACGCGACAATTAATAATCTAAGACAACCAGATCGTCATATCTCTTAGGAGGATACATTTTTGAAATTGTCGACAACATTCAAAGAATTCCATTTTATGCTATAGGTCGTTAATAAAAAAAGGATTAAGTATATTTGGTATCTTTGAATAAATAGTTTGTTTAGGTCGCATGTAAACAGTACTAAGAACATTCATTTGCTTTTTGTATTAAAACGGTACAAGCAACAATCATACGCTCTAGTACTTTGTGCCTAAACATCACAAAAAGTTAACCATCTAATTCTCTTGCGAGAATCAACTATTTGACTTATTTCAATAAAAGTTTAAATATGCGATCAATGGTTATCTAAAGACAGCTCAAGTAGTGCCAATAGATGGATTTATATCTCTATTAACTTCACTTTTCTTGTGTCAATCAGATCAACAACTCCAGGTTGGATCATATAAGTGAAGTGAATATAAGATCTATGCTGATATTCATACTGTATGAATTTAGTACTTTTAGTAGAGTCATATTACAAATATTCTCTTCTAACCTTTAAATGATGAGATAATATTGATATATCGCTTCCACATTATTTATGAGGATCTTTATATTCTATAACTTTTGGGAGTCACTATCACTAGTGGTACACCATCACTCAAATGTATATACATACTAGTTGTTAAATTACTCTCACTATTTTCAACGATCTTTTATAAAAAATTTTGAAAATATTAATATTAAGGTAATGTAGAATGAAATGTAATGAAACATTCTTTCCAAAAAATAAGGGTTACAAAAATTTACAATACCCCACCCTTTCAAAAAATACGAGTAATTTTCTTGATTCAATAAAAAATGATCAATCTTAGATCCTTTAGATTTTCATCTTAATTAAATTCATGTTTGTGCAAAATAATCACTCAGTCTTTTTTAATGACGAATGAACTTGATCTAAGGATGTCAAGTCAGAATTAAGGCTACAACCCCATATTATATTAACACAAGTGTGATGTAACAACTACTTTGCGCCACAATTCTCATTTATAACTTCATTCTCAACAAGTTATTAAACTGCGAGATAATTGTTCTCATTATATAATTCAAACGATTGCGATTTTGAAAAAATATTTTAACTGAAAAATATATTTTTCTTAAAAGATTTTGGAATCGTATTTATATGATGAAACAATATTTTTATTATTTCATGTCCTTAGCGTGCATGTATATGAACTTTTATATAGAAAATATTTATATTGCCTTTTCTGGTTGACTCGACTAAATAAAGGAGAGGGATTTCATTGGTGAGAAAACCTTCACGACAAATTTTAGCATATTATCTCTCTACCCGAGAAATAATATATCATTGAGTCAATGAGTGAACATCCAACTCCTAAACCTCTAAGAATTCTCACTAACACCATTGTTTTAAATGAGTTTTAAATCAAATTAGATCTAGACTTCTCTAATATCACATTAAAAGCGTTAATAAAAATATCGTTTTGTCAAACAAACGCAGCATGTGACGTTTTATCCACTAACTAGCGATATATCCCAATTTCTTGTTCACTTAATATTTTTTATATTCTTCAATCCACTATAGAAGAGAAAAGAAAAACTTTGTAAGAAATTATTTTAGTCTAAAACCTATCTTGCATAAATGCAACTATGAACAAGATTTTTAGGCTTAATTAAGTCATACTTAATTATTTAGACTTTTACCACAGTTACCATACAAACTTTTAAGGTGCTAGGTATTATATTACTCTCAAGAGTGTTTCCAAATTCATATATCTAAAAGAACTCATTTGTTCTCATTAGAGAAAAATAAAACTTAAGCAAGATTATCAATACTAATATCATAGAAAGTTGCACTGATAAAATCTTTTAAATGAATGTGTCAATTAAAAATGTTTTCAAGACTTTTACATATTAAGATTCTAATGTCCTTACACATACTAGTAAATTGTAAAGAATATATAGTTATATGTAAGTTACTACATGTTACTTCAAGATTATAATGATAATCTTCAAATATAGCAGCTTTACTAAGGAAGCCAATGATTTTGTGGTAATTCATTCGAGAAGTCAAGCGAGTGGAAGTCCATTTTGACAAGCCGAGCAAATAGACAACGTGGTCGGGAAGGGTATGGATAACGTTGGACAATTTCGAAGCCACAAATCTAACCCTCCACTAATATGTCTCCACGTGTCGAAAACTTCTCTGAGCTTGGTTTATCACCCCAAACATAGAAAAAAAAATATCTTCCCCAATGTATGGGACCCACGGGAAATCAAGAAAAAGGAGTGGGCATGGTAGTTGGAAAAAGGAAAAATATCCAGCCTCCGTTCCCCACAGCCACAGAACAGAACCCACTAGGCTCGTGGCCTTTTTGATCTGGCTCACATACGTATGGTCTGCTGACGTGGCCAAACCAGGCCACACATACAAGATATTTTGATTTGCTTCGGATTATTATATTTTGCACCGTTAGATCTGAGCCTGTCGTCGTTGGAGACTTCGAGTTGATCTTTCAACCGTCCGATTTCGATCTAGATATTAGAGCTCCCCCCATTTCAGATATTTTTACCTTTTGCAATTTAGGGGGATGAACGTTGATATTTTTCTCCTCGTTAGCTTTTGCTTCAAGCTTATGCGATTGACCACGCCCGCTGGTTCACAGAGAGTTGAGAGATACAGTGAGAAATGGGTGAGGTGGTTGTGAGCAGCGAGGAACTGGAAGCGAGAGCTGAGAGTGAGACAGAGAAGATGGAGGAGGATGTGGAGGTACTTAATAATGTGAAGGAGAGCGGCATCGAGAAGAAGAAGAAGAAGAAGAATAAGAAGATGAAGGAGAAGAGGAAGGGTGGGCTTTCGAGTGGGGTTGTAAGGTGGGAGAGGTTCTTGCCGAGAATGATGCTGAGGGTGTTGCTTGTTGAGGCTGACGATTCCACGAGGCAGATCATAGCTGCCCTTCTCAGAAAGTGCAGCTACAGAGGTCAGTATGTGTCTTTCTTATTGTTTCTCTGTGTTTGTGCGGGTTCCTGTTTATTTGGTTGCTGAATTTCGAGTGTTCTTCCATTTTGGAGTTTTGCTTGTCAAATTGTGAACTGGGTTTTCGGCTTTTGCCAGAAAAATTTTGATCATGTCAAGTGGATAATACTGCAGTTTGAGTTCTAAGTTATGGGGATTAGATAAGGGTAGGAAGTGATGTAATCGATCTTAAGCTTGTAAGGTTGGCTTGTCCATTGCTAGGCATGGTTAGCTGGTTTTACTTTCAAATTTAGGAACTGGATCTTGGTGGAAATACAATGAAGAAGCCTTTTCTTTTATCTTCTACTGTTTACTCTGATGGAGAGTTGGGGATAATTATTGTGGCCATTTGGTAGAGTATCGAACCCACCGTGTCACCGATTGAATTTCTTCATTTACCGGCTATTATTTTTGGCCTAGAGCACCACTAGTCCATTATCATTACAGGTTTGTCTGGATGAACTTGTTACACTATGTGAAGGGGGAAAAACATTTAAGGGTCTCTGCAAATTCTGCAGACAAAAAATGGAAGAATCACATACGAAAAAGTATCAAGGGAAACTGGAAAGAAAAGAGGATGAAACACATCTGGCATGACACAAAGAACAAGAATTATGACAGGAACATATCAAATGCTGCCAAATGGGTTATGAGCATCCATGTCCTTCTGGGGTTTCAACATGCTGTAGCTCGTCATGGGTCTTTTTATTCAACAGAGTAGTTTTGCTTGAATTAAGACCAATACTGCCTGAAAAAAAATCAATGTTTGGGGGATCCTGAAAGGTTCTAGTGGGCTTGATCACAGAACCCCTAGACAGATAATGGAATTGAAAGTATGCGGGTGCCATGTATATGTTCATTTCTACCACTGTTGTTGCTTCCTTGAAGATTGAGATTTTGTTGACTGAGTTTTGCTTATAACTTGATATTTGCTGTTCTAGGAACTAAAAATGTTTTATCACTGTTTGAGCAGTTGCTGCTGTTTCTGATGGCTTAAAAGCGTGGGAGATACTGAAGGAAAGAGCCCATAACATAGACCTTGTATTGACAGAAGTGGATTTACCGGCAATATCAGGATTTGCTCTTCTTACACTAATTATGGAGCATGAGATTTGCAAAAACATCCCAGTTATAAGTATGATTTGCAGAATAAAGGCTTTGATTATTAGACATTGTATCTGAAAATTATGAAACTAATAGTACAACTTCTGTTATTTCACAGTGATGTCCTCACAGGATTCAATAAGCACTGTTTATAAATGCATGCTGAGAGGTGCTGCTGACTATCTTGTAAAGCCTATTAGGAGAAATGAGCTGAGAAATTTGTGGCAGCATGTTTGGAGAAGACAAACTGTATGCTTATTGCTTGTACTTTGCCTTATTTCCCCTTTGTTTTCTTTTGCCTTTGGTCTTGAAGGTTATGAGCCTCTTTCTCAGTCTTGATATGTCCCTTTTGATCTATCAGTCAAAGGCTGGTGTAAATAATCCCCAAGATGAGAGTGTTGCACAAGAAAAGACAGGAGCCACTTCTGAAAACAATGCTGCAAGCAACTGTTCAAATGGTCGTATGGCTTGTGGACAGGAAAATAATGAACTAATTGAAAAAGGAAGTGATTCTCAGGTAGTGTTTCTAATTCAGTGTATATGCTGAGAATGCATTGCTTGGTGATTGGATTATTATGAAATCTGTATGAAAGATTTGGCTTGTTCTTTTTATTTTTTAAAAAAAAAATTATTAATGTGGTATATTATTGCTTTTCTTTGGTACATACTAGTTCACTATTTTGTTTAGAGAAGTAACGTTCAGTCTTTATTAAACATTAAATGGAAATGAATGAATTGATCAAATATGGAAAAAAGAGAATTCATTAGTATTTCTAATTACAACCCAAATCCAACCTGACAAACTAAGTGTATTAAAAAAATGATGAAGAGTAGAGATATTCAAGATTAAATAAAAAAAAAAAAACTAAACTAAACATACGAAAGAAGGTAAAAAAAAAAAAAAAAAAAAAAAGCTCCATTCAGGTTGGTCGAGTCTAGGAACATGATAGTGATCAAGAGGAATATGGCATGTTCATACTCATAGACGTTAAGTTACCAAAGATTGCTCTTTGACTGTCACGTTGTACTGCCATGATTGCTTGATGTTTGTTTCATCCAGGGTATGTGTGCCTATGTTAAATGAGGGCCAGTTATGGTTAAAAGAAATTTCCTCGCAGTTTAGGGTGGATACAGGAAGTTTCATATAGAGACTGCATGTTTACTATCTCTTGCAGAGCTCTTGTACAAAGCCAGAGTTGGAAGCTGAAAGTGCCTCCATGGAGAATATGAAGGACTTCTCACAATCAAGATGGGGCAAATTGTTTCCAAGTGATGTAATATCACAGAAGGATGAAGTATGCATCCGTTTGGGTCAGAAACTGCCAATGCATGAGACTGATGATGGGGGTAAACACCTTTTACATTAGCGTCATCTTATATTCTGTTTGGTGGGAAGCATCTAACTTTCTGAATATCTCTAGGATCAGTGGTAGATGCCTGCAAGAATGCGAACAAAAAAACTCTTGGCAAGGATTTAGAACCAGAAAGTCAAAGAAGGGAGGATTATATCACTAATGAGGCTTCTGATAGTAGTTATGTCATTGTCAACTCTTCTAGAGAAGCTGCTGATTTGATTGGAACATTTCGCAACTATCCAAACTGCACTGGTAAAGGCATAGGGGAATTTGATTCTTCACTTCACTTGGATCTGTCCTTGAAAAGATCTCATCCCATTGGCTTTTGTAATGAACATGCTGAGAAAAGGCATACGCTTGGCCATTCTAACTCCTCAGCCTTTACACGGTGAGTTTTAGTTTCCTTTTAAATATTTCACTAGGAGTGACTCGTTATCAGGTCCTTTAAAAAATTGTTAAATTAGTACTAGTGTTATTTATTTATTTATTTTATAAGTTGCTGTTTAGCTGCATTAATGCGAGTGGCTGGATCAAATAAACCCAAGAAGTGTGTAGGTTATGTTTAAAACATGACGCTCCAAGTAGAAGTTATACATTGTGATGAGGTCTTGTGTGTGCAACGTTTCAGTATGATCTGTTTGCTTTTTCCTCCAATCTTTTGGGCTAAGGAAGGTGGTCTTCAATTTTGTAATTAAATCTTCAAAAACCTTCTCTATTGGGTTTTATGTACTAAAAGTGGTCCTTGCAGGTACATTAACAAGCCATTTGAACCCCCACAAACAACAGTTGCTAATTGTGATCATCAGAAAGAGCATGGAAAAAATTCTGAGAACATGTTATCCAATATTTTTACCAGTTCTAGCTCTGATACTGCTGGTTTGACACAAAGTACACAGAGAAGCATTGTCACTCTGGCCACTGGTCAATCTAGAGAATCTGTAGTTGCAACTTCATGCTCTCAACAGAAAATATTTCCTGTGCCAGTTCCAGCAAAAGGGGGGATTAATAATCTATGCACTGGCTTTGGTTCTGTAGTTTCTCCAATTTTTTGTGCACAGTCTTGTCCATCACCAATGCCAAGTCCAGGTTTATTCGCCCAGCAGGAACCCTCCTCTCATATGGATATCTTTTACCAGTCAAATCTTAGAAATAGTAACCCTGAGCAGCACTATGACCCACATATTCCGTATGCAATTAACACCTTGAATCAGACTATGCATACGCATGAACACAAATTTGATTATCTGGAGGACCGAGGACATATATCTCCGGCCACTGATCAGAGTGAAAGTAATAGTTTCTGGAATGGTGGTGCAAGTAATCATAGTAGCATTGGGGATGGAAGTACTTGTGGGAGTAACAGCAATGTTGATCACATTGCTTTTGCCAAGGCTGCTTCAGAGAACAAGAATGAAGGTTTTCTCACTCCTACTGGAAGTGCTCATCGATCGATTCAAAGAGAAGTGGCTCTAACCAAGTTTCGCATGAAGCGGAAAGAAAGGTGTTATGAGAAAAAGGTATGCTATCACATCTTTCATTTTGACTGCTACAGTGTCCAACCAATAAAAATGCCAACATATGTTAATGCAACAGGTACGGTATGAGAGCAGAAAAAAACTTGCTGAGCAGCGTCCAAGAGTAAAAGGACAGTTTGTTCGACAAGTGCAGAATTATGCCCCACCTGCAGGACCTGATGTCGACTCCTTTGATGGCTAGCAATTCAACTTCTGAAAGTTAAAATGACTGATATATTTCTGCCTCATCCTTTCTCAAAACCCGAGAAGCAAAGAGGAGACGTGACACTAGTTCTAACACTATTTCTGTATTGATCATCTCGTAGGACGTTGGTTCAAATTATTTTGTATCCTCTGTATTTTAGGGTTGTTGATATATGCAGATTTCTTCACTTAGAAACTTAGAGATTTATTGGTATAGATTCTATAGAAGTTATAGTTAGTTCATCTTCTTCTTCCCACCTACGCTGTTGTGATTTCCTTTTCCTTCTGTAATGTTATGTTTTGATTACCAAGGAGGGAGCCCACAGGGAAACCCTATGGGCTTCAGTTTAAATGGGTGCTCAAGCTATAAGCTTGCAGCATCGTCAATGAGTGACATCTTTCAATGCTTTCATACATCATTTTCCTCAGCTTATTTTGTTGTTTTATTTTTATTTTCAATCAAAGATGCATTAAAATTAAAAGAGAGAGAGAGATAAGAGGCAGGGTTGAGGAGAGAGTTTTAGCTTATTTTGTTGTTTTAATTCTTCATCATCAACTTGGACAAATTGCAGTGAACGGAAAACGTCATATAATTTCTATTTTGAGATTTAAAAAAGTTGAATTGTTTATTATATTTTTGTTTTTAAAAGTTTGAAAAAATTGTAATGATTAAATAACAATTAGATAAAAAAAATTGAAGATTTGAAATTAAAATTTTTTTATTTATGATATTGAGATGATATTAGATGAAATAGTTTTGCTATCCAAACTTAACCTGAATTTCCTTATGTTAAGCCCCGTTCCTCATTTCATAGCTTTTTTGTTGCCAACAAGTCATAGTTGGAGAGTAGAGTCAATACATTTGCAATAGTGAGAATGCCTTCTTCCCAGTAAATAAAGTAGGTGGTGCGCACGACTTCCTATGAACAATGGCTCCTACTTTCCTCCGACCGTATGGTATACAAGGTGATATTGAAAGGTAGCTCAATGCAATAAGTTAATCGATGCATGTTTTGTCATCGCGTGCCTCACCCTCTCATTCCAAGGTATTTTTCTATCTTTATGTACCATATGGGCTTTACCAAATCTTTTCAAGTTAGTAACGCCATGCCGATCATTCTTCCCCTTTTAATGTTTTAATTGAACTTTTAATAGGGACTTTAGGACATATATTCAATAAAGCTACTTTAGGCCATACCTTCAAATTCATCTTGTTTTCCACTTCTTACTTGGAAGAGTTGTCTAAGGTACAAATGTTTTCATTGTAAACTATGAAATTATCACTTGTCGTAAAAGCTCTCGAGTTCTCTACTCTGATACCATGTGAAATTATTACTTGTCTAAAAAGTTTAACTCGAGGGAAAGATGAAGTTAATCATTCATATCTATTATCTTAACATAAATCATGTTCAGATATGAAGAATTTCAAACCTAAAACTGTTCCAAAAGTATCACCAATCTAACTTACCAAAAAAGAAAAAAGAAACATTCAACTGGGTTTTAAGTCATACCCCAAAAATTGTTAGCAAATTGATTTTCTTTTTTCTCCACTTTTTAACGACCAAAAAGAAAGGTGAAGATATAAATTTGCTACGCATCCTCTCAACTTGGGTTTCTGTGGTTTGATTGAAACAAGCTAAAAGCCGAGATTGGCTGAATGTGGTGAGTCAGAACAGAGGGGCTTCTTTCATCAACCCCTTTAACACAGGCATATCTCTCTCAGAAAAAAATTAATAAAATCAAAAGCCCAAGAGATTTTTCTTCCTGTTACAATCAAAGACAAACAATGGCCTTATGGTCCCAGAGGCAATACAAATAAGCAAGTTAATTCTTGCAAGGAAAGAAGGTAGATGAGAAACCACTAAGGTGTTGGGGTCCTCAAACTTTCTCCTGATTGAAGGGCTCAATAACAACTGATCAAAACTTTACAAAAGCAATGCATTAATAACAAAATAAATTAGGATGGGTCCCATTAGAGCTCTTTGTCATACAGAAGTGCCTGGTGATAAACCAAGAGACTGGTCCTTGGTGCAAATCCAATGGCAAATGACCTGCTAAAAGTGTCAAGAAGTCTGATGGGGTATTCAAATCAAACGGCCGAGATTGAGGACAACTTGCAACTACCAATCTTCCGTCCTTTTTGCCCTTTTCTTAACCTTAAAGCAACAGCTGAACAAGACATATGGAGCCCAATAAATTATTATTAAAATCACCCTGGGCTTCTAAAAAACAGACTCAGAGATTCTCCATGTTTTCTCCTCTTCAACTCTGTGCATCATGTTCTCACTTTTCTCTAATCAAGAAGAAAGGCCATTGGAGACACTATCTCCTCCTATGGCTCTCTTGATTTTTTATGTTCAATTAATCTAAAAGTATTTCCCTCTCTGATACTGGCTAAGAAAGATATCCCGTATCCTCTGCTTCTGCTTTCAATGATGATAGATATAATAATAATAATAATAATAATAATAATAATAACAATAATATACTTCCTACTGTAAAAGTTTACTTTTTTATTTTTTGACTGCTATGATCACCTATTGTCAAAGTATGAAAGAATCGGTTTCTCATGTTCCCACAGCAGTCCTTGTCAACTGCATTTGTTACATATATTATACTGTAAATCTTGTGAGCTTTTCACAGGAAATGGGAATTAATCCTGCAGAATGGCTTATTAGTGTGTATAAAATATTTCTGGTTTAAAATATAGGGTAACTGCATAGAAATGGAAGTTGGACAACCTGAAGAAGCATGTCTTTTTGAATAGCATATATAGAGCATGCATATTCATGATGTGAGAAGAGGTTCTAAAAAGAAGTTTGTGAATGATGGGTTGTCCCCATTTGTCTGCCATGTGGACCATTTCTGTGGTTATAGCTGGTAATCACAATCTGGACCATGCATGCCACGCTCTGCTTCTTGGCCCCACTTGTCCTCTGCACTATTCTCCATTTGTCCTATGTTTGATCCTAGCTCAAATATGTGAAAGACCAGTTAACAACACAGATTTCTGGAAACAGAAGCATAAAGATTTTAACATCAGCTGAAATTACTCATTTTGTTTGCCTGGAAATCTGTGTCTGATAGGTGAGAAAATGAACAGAAATGAAGATAGGAAATCTATTGAGACAAAGTTTGTGATACCCATATCATAAAGATAAGGATAGGTGGTGTATGAGATCTCATATCGATTGAGAAAGAGAAGTTCTTGCTATTTATAAGGTTCCAATGTGGTTCCAATTGTATCATTGACCAATCATTTTAGAGTATAGATCATATGGTTTGGGTCTTCTATTTGGACATTACAAATAGTATCAGAGCCTATCCCAATCAAAACTGTGGGACTTGAGCCATGCTACTTACAACGGACTGGCTTAACAAGGACGTTGGGAATTTAAAGAGGTAGATTGTGATACTCCATATGATAAGGATAAATATAGGTGGTGTATGAGATCCCACATTACTTGGGAAGGAAAAATTCTTTATCTTTATAAGGTTCAAGTTGTATCATTGATTAGTCCTTTTAAAGTATAGGCCATGTGATATGGGCCTTCTATTAAGACATTAGAAAGTTTCTGGTTTTGTTTGTCCTGCATGACTCTACAACAATTTTAGTTTCATGGTATGACCACGAGTATATCAAAGCAAGATATCTACCACCACCATGAATCCAAATTGAACCTTCTAACTGGTAATGCTCAAATAATTGATTCATTTTCCCTTGGAAATGATTGAACAAGTTTATGATTGCATATGAGTCGTCACCTTCATCAAGCTTTGCGTATGTGTGTACAACAGTGCAAATGGATAATGATTAGAGGGATGTTTATTAACATGAAATAGTAAAAGCTGTTAAAAGTAACAAAGAACCTGTAATAATGACTTCGATATTGTTATCATGCCTTTTGATCTCA
>QEOT01003842.1:25300-46857 GCA_003123785.1 Pterocarya stenoptera
TTTTTTTTTTTTATCAGTATTTTTGGTGGGAAATGCTAATAATGGAACTATCAAAATTTCTCATTTACTTTTTGCAGATGACACTCTTATCTTTTGTGATGCTGATCGCAGGAAAATTCAAGCCTTAAGGGCTGTGTTATTATGTTTTGAAGTTGTTGGAGATGGTTCCGGTGGGGATGTGTGGAATATTAATTGTTTGGCGGATCTTTTGGGTTGTAAAGTGGCTTCTCTACCTATTAAATATCTTGGTCTTCCGTTGGGGGCATCTTTTAAGGCTAAGAATATTTGGGACGGTGTGGTTGAAAAGATTGAGACAAGATTGGCAGGATGGAAGCGGCCATACTTAAAAGGGGGTAGAATTACTCTTATCAAAAGTACTCTTTCCAACCTTCCGACTTATTATCTTTCTTTATTTCCATTGCCTGCAGGAATGGCAAACTAGGTTGAGAAGTTATTTCATGCATTTCTATGGGGTGGAGTGGGATAAGAGAATAAATTTCATCTTGTGAGTTGGATTAGAGTTTGCTTTCCTATTGCAAATGGAGGTTTGGGGGTTTGAAAGCAGAGTAGTTTCAATAAGGCTTTGTTGGGGAAGTGGCCGTGAAGATATCAATTGGAAGGGGAATCGTTGTGGAGGGCGGTGATCAGAAATATGAGTATTTATTTATTTATTTATTTTTTTTTTTTTTGGGGGGGGGGGNGGGGTGGGAGGATTTTGGTAAACATGTTAATTTTGTTGTTGGAGAGGGTTCAAGGATCCATTTTTGGTTTGATGTTTGGTGTGGTGAGCGTGCTCTTTTTAGAATGTTCCCGGCTATTTTTCGTATGATAGCAAATCGGTATGCATCTGTTTCAGATTTGTTGATCTGTTCTAATGGAGCCTTGCAGTGGGATGTTTGTTTTATTAGTGCTGTTCAGAATTAGGAACTTGATGAGGTTGCGGGTTTTTTCAGCTTCTTGTATTCTCTGGGTATTGGAGGTAATGAGCGGGACAGAATGTTATGGAAGCATACGAGGGAGTAAAAAGTTTTCGGTTCAGTCATATTATAAGGTGTTGACTATTCAACATTGCCCTTCTTTTCCGTGGAAGCGTGTTTGGAGGTCTCACATGCCATCCAAAGTCGCTTTTTTTATATGGACAGCATTGCTTGGAAAAATTTTGACGATTTATAATTTGAGGAAGCGTGGCTTGGTTGTTATGGAGTGGTGCTTGATGTGTAAGAAACATAGTAAATTAGTGGATCATTTACTTCTAAATTGTGAGGTGGCTAACATATTGTGGGATGGTGTTTTTTGTAGAGCTAGGCTGGCTTGGGTAATGCCTATGAAAGCAGTGGACTTACTTGCGTGTTGGAATGAACTTCATGGTTGTACACAAGTGGCTGCTGCGTGGAAGATGGTTTCTTTGTGTCTTATGTGGTGTATTTGGTGGGAAAGTATCGAGCAGTGCTTTAATAATAAGGAGCATACTGTAGAGGAAATCTGGAATTTTTTTGTGTGCTCTTTACTTCAATGGTTTTCAGATATTGTGCTTAATGGAGGGTCTACTAATGAGTTTTTGTTTTAGTTTTCTGATTCTAGAATGTAATTAGGTGTTTCTTTTGCATACTTCTTGTATACACGGGTTTCGCCTAGTTCATTCGATGAATAAAATGTCTTTTTTATCAAAAAAAAAAAAAAAATGAAGGAATCACATAGGCCAAAAAGTATAGCAAGAAATTGACTAAGATTTACACAAAGGCATACTCACATTAACAAAAATTCAATCGAGAAGTCACAATGTTGTAAATATCACTAATCTTTCATACATAATATCATTATCAAGATCGACCACAGAAACATTATCGTATCATGCAAAAAAAAAAAAATTGTAACGCCATGAGCTTCAACAATACATTGAAATCTAAAATTAAAAAAATAATAATAATTATTCAGTTGCCCTCAACCAAAGAACTTCAAGATTTAATCGATTCGGCACTAACCCATTCCCAATAATGCTTCTTCACCGAGACCGCCTTATCCGCCGCCACCCTCATGCTCGTCTCCACACAATCCCCATACTCATCACCCTCCTCCGTGCAAAACTGCCCTTCCGGCAAGCCTTCCACCACTGCGTCCATAGAATGCAACACATAACACGCTGGCAATCCCGGATAAGATGCCGAATTCCTCTCCTCCAACTTCATCAGATACGAGCCGGGAACAATTCTCACGACGCTCTCGCTCTCCAAATCGCCGACCAACCCTTTAATTATCGAACCGAGCTCCTCTCTCACCGCCCGATACACCGCAGATTCGGGCGTCTCGTTGGGTTTCATTTTCTCCGACAAAGGCCGGCACCGTTCTCGTAAACTACCGTCGGACAATTCCTGGCGGGTTTCGATAAGAACACGGTTGTTTTTGTCGATGATTCTGACCGTAACAACTTGAACCGTACGAAGCGGAGGGGTTGAGTCGGCGAGGGAAGTTTCGCCCTCAGCGAGCTCCATCCAGAGGTTGTGGACGTTCTTAGTGCCGGGTTTGACGCCCCAGGAGGCAAAGGAGTCGGAAGGCAAGCGAGGTTTGAGCCATTCGGAGAGGGACTGAGGGGTGGAGAAGGAGTTGCTGTGGTGGGTGCGGGACATGGTGGGGATTTTGAGGAATCGGCGAGGAGGAGAGTTCAGAGGGAAAGGGATGAGGAACGAGGGGAGCTTGAGATTGGGTTTGGAGGGGAAGAGGAAGCAGAGGGAAAGAGCCGTGAAGAAGAGGTCAGGGAGGCTTGGGCTCTTGAGGAGGGGGGTGGTGATGCAGTGGCTGTTTGTGATTGTTGGAGGCGGAGACATGTCAAGGATGTTGGAAGCGATAGCTTAGTTGCAGAAAAGGGTTATGGCGTTGGAAGTTGAACAAAATCAAGTCCATATTCTCTTCTCACAGCAGAGAAGGGAAGAGAAGAGGAGAGAAGAGAAAGGGAAAAGAGGGCTTCGAGTTTGTGGCGGAGGACTTGTTTGCAGATGAGATTATTCTCTTTCATATTCCTTTGTTCTAATCCTTCCGCTCTTTAATCTTTTTCTTAAGAAAAGAAAATTATTGATCGTGGTTTTATGGTTCAGCATCAACCCCAAACTTTTAATAATCCATATATAAATAATAATAAAAATAACATATATGCTTTTAATAATTAATAGATTTATTGTCAAATTTTCCTCTTTACCTCTAAATTTAAGTTAAAAAATTCATTTTTTTAATTAAAATAATAAAATAATATTTTCATCGAATCACTCATTTTCTATAATTTTTACATATCGATTTTTTTTTTTTTTCTTATTGAGTAAGGGTCATTTAGATAATGTTAAAACTTGATTTTTCAATCTGCTAAATTCACAGTAAATTTCCTACCACTTTGCTGGTAAAGTGTTGTTTGGTATAAGGCTTGGAATTAAGTAGACAAAGAAGACTTGTAGATATAAATCTGAGAACATTTTCTACATCATGTGGTTACTATAATTTGAACAATTTACAAAGTATTCGAACAATTACACTACAAGAAGAAGTTTGTTGAAACTAAGATTAATAAAACATCAACTATTGTCACAAGAAAGATTGAATGAATTGACCATATTATTGCATACTCGGACAAAATGAATATAAAAATTGAGAAATGATATTCGCAGTTGAGCAATGCTATGTACAGTCTCCATTTGGGGACTGTAATGCAAGCCTAGACAATTTTATCTTTAAAATTTTTTAAAATTACAAAAATATCTCTCCTAAAATGATTTTTTTTCTCATTTAATAAAAGGCCTGCACATACAATCTCAAGTGAGGACTGCAAATAAAATTTCTCTTCGCAGTTATAGAATGCATAAGCGCCGCGCACTTTTTAAAAAAAAAATAAATATGAGACTAATATGAAAAAACTAATTTTTTAATGATAGACCCAACTCTTTTTTAGGAGTGTGACATTTGCATAACACATGACTATATCTGGCATTACTTATAAAAATTTGATCAATAATTTTCCTTTCAAAACTCGAGTTGAGTTTTAAATGAGGTTCTATTTTCTTTTAGTAAAATAAAATTTGATATTGCTCGACTTAAACCTCAAAACATGTTGAGCACGATCCTGATTTCTTTTCAAGGTTCCTTCTTCCTAACTTTTGCTACCAGAACTTTCCTAAACAGATTAACAAAGATTAACAAAATACAGTGTTAGGTGGGAAACTTTTCAATTGAAAAAAAATGAATCAAAATTCATAAGAATTTCTGATGAACTCGAGTTAAGAAAAAATGACAACTAGAGTGTGTATACTACATATTCTTATCAAAATTTTATCTGGAACTGCAAGAAGATGTCTATTAAGAATACAAATTTTATCTGAATATATATATATATCAAATCCTGTCGATCTCCTTGTTTCATCCTCCATGACTCTCTTTCTAAATAGGCACTTCCTCATTTTTTCAGTAGATTTATATTTTCATTACACGGAAAGCCAGTCCATTGCATCAGTACAGCCATAACTACTCCCATTGAACTAAAGAGAGTCAGAGTTGATAGTCAAAGAAACAGCATTACAACAAAGTTTCATTACATAATATTCTCCATAGTGTACTCTAAGAAGCAGCACTGCCACATGAGACGTGCAGTAGGCATCGACTAACTCGATCCAAATAGACAGGAATCTGAAGTGGGAATGGTTGTGGTTAACACTCTAGAATAGTTAGCTCTTACAGGTAATACACACGGAAAAGAACATCTACACCCTACTAACAGGAGTCTGCTATCTCTATCTATAAACTGATGCGGAAGTAAATAGTTGCAAAAGTGACTTGCTTGCTCCTGTTCCTTAGATACCAGAACATTGATCACCAGTAGCAGAAGATACATCACCGTTCACTAGCTATATTGTTTGTCTAAGATGCTATCAAGCGTAGAGCAAGTCCATTAGGTTGCCAACCTTCCTTGCCACCGTAAGACATCTGCATAAATGGAAGATGCAAAACACATCCGATTTAACAAAGAAGGCATATGCTAGAAATCATAGCTAAAATATGAATATTTTCATGCGTAAAATCATCCTCTGTAATGTCTTCTGGGGCTACTCACCCAACCAACAAGCTAATAGAGGCAATTTTATCAGTGAACCAGGGTGGGACCAATATGAACACTAAAGTCAATCTTTTTAAACACAGAAGTGTTAGCTCACGCAGTAAAGAAAAATATATATGTTTTTTTTTATAAGTAAAAATATTATATATATCAAAAGGAGTAATCAAGTACATGAATGTATCCAAGAAAACACCTTGTCCATAATAGAAAGCCCCTAATGACCCAAAAAGCCCGTGAAAAACAACCCAAAATACACCAAGCCCGACTCCAACCAATATATATATATATATATGTTTCTATCAGTAAAAAAGAAAAAAGTTATGTCATAAATGAAAATATAAAATGATCATTCAACATTTCATATTGCAACTCAGGCCACTGATTTAAGCTTCTTACAACATATATGTTGTACAAGTCCATGTTTTACTTTGAGCACTTATTTTTCCTTAATTATATCCTCAGCTGCAACTTACAAGCTTCAGAAGATCACAACCATGTGGATAAGTTCATCATTCTAACACACAGGTCATTATTCTAAAAGAATGAATTCCATCCCATACCATTGACACGCCTAAAATAATAGGGAAACTTAGGAAGTCTTGCTACAGAAAAAATAATTCAATATAAAATTTCAAAAGAATGTAAACCAATCTACCATAGTAAAAGCCACACTAAGCTATCCATAGTTGACTGTCATGATTTTCATAATCAAAACCATAATTCACTCTTCAACACATGAGTAACAGTTAAGAGCAAGTACAACAGTGTCATGATGAATAAAATATGAAACCTTGCAGGTCACAATGCAGATTAAGATGCCCTGTTCTGGGCAGGTTGGTTGCATCATTATGAAGCCATGGTAGGCAGATTGATGGCAATGCATGTCCAATGAGGCTAACAAACTGAAATGGGGGACATTTGCTACTTCCGTGAAGAAGTTACGATCTGACTCCAACACCAAATCCTTTTCCCCGCCTCTTGCCCGCTTTTCATAGAAAATAAATAAATAGAGAAAGTACATGCTTATAAACAAACCCAATAGCTGCCATGCCAAATCAATATTTAATTTTGCATATCAATAACAACCTTGATGCTGATGGATCCCAAGATGACAAAGGTATCGCTTACATCCCAGTTATATGCCAAAAAAAAAAAAAATAAGTGCCCCAAAAGTCCCAATGAATCAGGAAACATAAAAAAAAAAAAAAAAAAAAACTCATCAAACAACTACAAACATTTTTCTACAAGTATTAAACAACTTTATACATTAAGAAATATTTATTACATGATATAGAAAGTAAAAGAACTTGATAGGCCTAGAATGTTGATGCGTAGTAGCATTTCCATAATATATAAAATCCATTCATTAGTTTCTCCTTATCATTGTTAACATTGTCACAGTAACAAGCAAGTATCCCCAACTAGCATTTCAAAACACAGGGAGAAAGAGAGGGGGATAAGCGATATGCTGACTACCCCAGAAAATGTAGCTGCAAGAATGCAACAAGAATCAAGGAAGGGATCAAGTAAGATATAGAAAATTGAACGTTTTCTCAAAAGGAAAACTTCTAAAATGGCTTAAGGTTTTCACAGAAAAGGGGATGGGTGATGAGACAAATGCACTGTAATGAAGCAACTTCCAACCAATAATTTAGCTTCAAACAAGCAATTGAGAATCTTGAAAGAGTTCCACAAGCTAGAAAAGAGAACAGCTCAGCACCATTGCTCTTAAAGTTTTATATTCATACTTGTCCAAAAGACACTTCTTTAACTAGAGTTGTAAGGGAGGAAGGCTTAGTCGCTAGTAAAGGGGAGGTGTACGTAAAGCACAGGTTTTTTTCCCTACTTTTTCAGAAGAAATTGAGGGGTTACTCCACATCGATCATCATTAACCACAATACACCTTTTTGAGCCTTTAATAAACTACAATCATCTAGACTTGGCACAAAGCAACACAAACTATGGTCAAATGCATCCTTTCAAGTGGTAAGGGACCAAATTCATTGCTCCCCAACAATCACAAAACAGTCATTACTTTGTAGCAGAGTCAAATCGGTTCAATCCACATGAGGTTGTCCACATAAAAATACCAATTCATGCATCTACCCAGAAGTCTAGAACTCTAAGCACCACCAATCGAATATAATTGTAATGGGTAACAAGAAGTTTTGGGCGCACCTCAAACTTTCAAGAGCTGCATTTTATTGGAAAACGCGATGGCAATCCAATCAGGCACGGCGGCCGACCACTGCAGCTGGTTAATCTCCGACCCAGCCGAGTATACCGACATCGGATCGATTCCATTGGGGCCAGCTACCGTGGGCAGCTCCCAAATGAGGGCCTGAGTATCATCCCCCGCCGAGCATATATGCCTGGAACTCTGGGGCGCCCAAGAGATTGCATTCACGCTAGCTGCATGCCTCTCAAGCTCTGCCACCGGGATCGTCGGCGACCGTATATCCAAAATCACGACCTTGTTGCTGTCCATCAGAATCGTCGCCATATACCTCAGGTCCTGCTTATTCCAGGCCAGCCTCAGAAGCGGCGTATCGGGCAGAGGGCTCTCGTAGATTATGGTGGAGTGCTCCTTGTCCCGGAGATCGAAGATCCGGACCGATCCGTCGGCGGAGACGGAGGCGAAAACCCTAGCCTCCCCCCAAGCGATGTCGTATACCTCCTTGTCGTGGGCGATGAGCTGGGTCTCAACGACGCCCTTGTCGACGTCCCAGATGGTGCAGGTGGTGTCGATGCTGGAGGTGCCGACGCGCCTGGGTTCGATGTCGTTCCAGTCGAAGGAGGTGAGCGGGGCGCAAAACTCGGAGGACTTGCTGTTGTTGAGAACTGAGAGGGGCTCGACGGAGTGGTCACGGAGGTCCCAGAGGCGGAGGAAGTCGCCGGAGGAGGCGAGGAGGTTAGGGTTGGAGGGGTGGAACATGAGCTTGGTGGGCGGATAGGGGTGATCGAATGAGAGAGAAGGGAGGTGGGGCTTGAGAGTCAAGGCGTCCGGGTCGAAAGAGAGAATATCGACGCGATTGTTGTAGGTCTCCAGGAAGCTGCCGATGGCGACGCGATAGGGGGAGTGGGAGATGGCCAAGGAGTACAGTGGGTAAGGGGATTCGTAGGTTATGGAATTCGAGTGTTTCATCAGGGACTCTTGGCTCGAATGCTCCATATTTTTTCCTCTCTCGTTTCTAGTTTTCTCACAAGAGTTTTCTCGTGAAAATGAGGGAAAGCTTTTAGCTATGGAGTTTTGTTTGGGTTTTATTTCCGGGAAAGTCGAGAAAGATATAGCGGGGAAGAAACTTGACTTTGGACTTTTCGGGGTTGGACTGGCTGCTGATATATAGGCAGGCCCAACTCAGAGTCACACGTGAGCTGACTGACGCCTTTGAATATGGTTTACTAATACAACTGGTCGTAGATCAACTGCCACGACTTTTTAATAAAAAACTCTTGTTGCAAGTGCCTGGTACAAGCAGCGTGCAAACGGGTGATGAGGCATAAAACAAAACGATTCGTTTTGTTCAGTTTAAAACTTGAAATCCAAAACATGTTTCTTATCTCCTTATCGCTCAGCTCACATTTTTAGTTTCCCTCCCCATTCTTCCTCTCTGTGTTTCCCTCCCACGAAGCTCCCTTCCTCGACTCGTCAAGACAACTACTGCTCCTTTCCGGCACAACTGTTGCTCCTTTTCAATGGCATCCTGAAAAGGCTCAAACCAACCAAGAAACAACAACTTCATATCAGGCAAATTCGGGGCCAACTTCTTCACGCACATGTCCATCAAAAGCTCCTTATACTCCTTTGCCGCTCGTTCCCACGCCTCTGTCTCAATGTTCACCTGCCTCCTCCTTAGCAAGTGATACTTTCTTGGGCCAATTCCCCTGGCCATCTTCTGATGCCTCCGTCGCCTATAATCAACTTGCCTCTTCTCTTCTTAACTCATTTCCTGCAATAATTCTTGAACCTCCTCGGCAACGAAAACATCCTCCTCCACATCCGTAGACGAAACTACCTCGGCCTCAGCCAAACTCGCATAGCCTCTGGGACAAAACCCACTAATTCCAAAACTTGGCCTCTGCATAAAGTCCTTATGTGAAAAAAACTCGTCGTGTCGATGATAATCCATTTCCGAAAACCCATTATCCCAGCAAGCATTAAGCTCTTAGGGCCTAAATCTGAATTATGCAGGGAAGATCGGGTCTTGGGTACGACCCAGAAAGCTATAAACCCATCTGAGGTAGTGGGAATTGAGGACAAAACTCTGGGGACTTTGAAATAGCTCGTTTGGCAATATTGCTCCACATGCCTGTGGAAATCCTTGAAGGGCTTAAAGGAAAATTTGTTTCTTTACAAAAGGGAAGAAGAGTATCGATTTTGCTGCAAAGATTTGTAGAGACTATAGGGGTTTAACTACTTAAGATCAATTTGAATCAAAATTTGACGACAATGAAATTGATGGGATGAAGTGGGACTAGGATGCGATTGTGATTAGAGGAAATGGGTCGTAAAAGGAAGGAAAAACACCAGCTGAGTTTTGTTTTTTTGTTTTTTTTTTAATATCAGCTGACGTCAGCCGTTTACCTTTGACGCCTATACCTAGCAGGAGTGCTTTTTAGGGGGATGCATCCCGCTGGGGTGTAGCACACCTTTTTAATGTGTTTTAAAAAACAAATTATATAATTTTTTTTTTATATTTTTAAATATTTAAAACATTATTAACAAGCATTTTTTTTAATTAAAAAATACTTCCTTAATCACTAAGTAAAATAAAAATATTATTTTATAATTTTTTATTTTACTTAATGATTAAGAAAGTATTTTTTAATAATATTGTGATTTTTTTAAAAATATTAAAAATTATTAAAAAAATTATATAAAAAAAAAACTTTAAAAAATACATAAAAATATATCTATTACACAGAGCGGGACACGGAGCTAGACAGGAGCGGGGTTTCTATCATTTTCCTGCTTTTAAATACCATTAGGGAAAAAACAATTCGATCAATCAGTAAATCCGATCAGATTGGTATCAAGTTCGGTCCGATATGGTATCGATTTTATTTTTTTAAACATAGGTTAAAATTTTTCTGTTAATATCGGACCGAATTGGATGAGACCAGACGGTTCATATATATTTTTTAATTTTTTATATTATATAAATATATTTTATATTATATATAATTGTATATAAAATAGTTTTGTAACTGGATAAAAAAAAAAGATTTTGTATTATATGATAAATTACTAACTAATATAATATTAAATTTTAAAATCCTATAATGAATAACTATATATTATCACTATAGTCTATAATATAATTATAATATATATTATAATATATTACAATATATTATCACTACATTATTATATATTAGAAAAATCAGACTGAACCAGATCGAAACTGAAAAAATAAAAAATATTGATTTAGGTGTGTAACCGGTGCCGGTTATTCAAATATCAAAATTGGTATATACCGGTTCGGTTCTAAAATATTTTCAAAACCAGACCGAACTGAACTAGTTACATCCCTAACCATTACTCCTATTATTAATCCAAACTACATTTCATATTAGCGATTTTTTTTTTCCAAATAAGATTAATTCATAATAAATTATGGGTATTTATGAGCTGACATTAGACATCAATTTTTTTTTAAGAAAAGATTGATAAAAAGTGTCATAATTATTAATTATTTTAAAAAGTGTCATAATTGTAAGTATTAATAAATGTCAACTTTTGTCACTATCTTTGGTGAACAAAATTTAAGAGAGATGCTACAATAATAAAAAGTTTTTATAAAAGTAAATTTACAAATTGATATAATTTAATGTGGTACGTTAAATTGTAAATTTATTTTTATTGTAAAGTAGATCTAACGTATCATATAAAATTATTTCACTTTCTAAATTTAATTTTGATAAATGTACTTGCGTTCTATGTTTTGAATCAAAGATTAGGTGCTCATTGATTACAAAGATAAATAAGCATTGGCAATAATCTGACGCAGCGACGCTTCTCTGGTTGAACTTTTCTTCTCTCTCAATTTTAATTGAAAAATTCTATATGCAATCGGCTATGTAGAGTTGGTACGTAATCGTTTGACATTGGGTCCCACTTTCTCCCTCCACTTCCTCCCTTTTTCTCTCCCCTTATTTTTCTCAGCAAATGGCCTAACAGCTCATTTCTCTCCTCCCTCCTTGGAGCTCGTCCATTCGTTGGGTGATCAGGGATGACCACTCATGCCACCCCTTTAATTATTACATCACGATGGCTACCAATGCTACTAAAACACGAAGCTGGTTCAAACTACCGGTGTTGGGTTTTGAAAAGAGAAAACAAACATTACGGACTCGTTTGGGGATTGAGATGAAATGAAAATTTTTTTAATAATAGTAAGATAATTTGTAAATAATAATGAGATAGTTTGAGTTGAATATTTTTTAAATTTTGAGAAATGAGAGAATGAAAATTAAATAAAAAATATTATAAAATTAAAATATTATTTTTGTTTTGAGTGCATGCTGCTGCCTCATATGGCACAAGAAGCGTCGATATCTGGAGCGCCTCTACATGTACGGGTTTGCGTTGCTTTGCGTGGTCGTAGCTGCTGCTTGTGTAGCGTCCTTTTGTTGCAGTAACAAGGCTCGACGTCTATCAGGCAGTGAACATACATGAACCACCTCTCATGGTGGTATGGTCAAAACCGCTCCATGCACTCGAAAAAAAATTTCCAGTATACACAAAGCATCTATAAAAGTTTTGAAAAAAATAATAGGACCAAAAGTTAAATCGGGAATAACTGATCTTGCTCTAATACCAATATTAGAAAAAATAGATTAGAGTATATAACAGAAGTGATATTACTTCGTCGACAAATCTTATATTAGTGTGGTTTTTTTACGAATTTTCATCATCATCAATGTTCATCTGAAATCATCTTGTCGACAATGGAGTGTGCTAAGTGGTAGGAAGTTAGAGCAACACCCACATGTTCCACAATATAAAATGCTAGGATTAGATTGACACACATTTGAGAGAGAGATTTTCTGTTTGTGCATGAAGTGCTTCATCCAAAAGAGAGAGTAAATAGTCCCTCCAAGTGTAACCCCCGGCTAGTCAGTCATCAAGGTTTATGAAGTGCCTATTAAGCCATTTCATAACCTATGAGCATATGAAGAGGAAGGGATGCCTACTATAGATGTCCCTTTATTACAAAAACAAATAAAAAATAAAAGAAAGGGAAAATGGGTATTTATCAAATGATTATTTATTGGGTACTCTCAGGCTCCGTTTGGTTACTGAACTCAGCTGAGTTCAGTCTAATTTTAAACTGAGTCTAACATTCAAACACTCAACTTTTAAATTACTAAACTCATCCCAACTCAAAACATTTTTACATATGAAACTCATAACCTTTTTCAACTTAAAACATTTTTATACGTGGGACCCACATCGTTTTTCAATTTTCTATAAAAAGTACTAAACTCATCTTAACATCTAAACATACTTTAAACTCAGTTTAGATGGGTCTAACATAACTCCCTTTACTACTCAACTCACTATTATTCATGAAGAACTAAACTCGGCTCAATATCCAAATGCAACAATGTACAGACACGTGGTGTTCATATCCTATCACAGTAAGCCTTGTCAAGTACAGTCGATGCTTCCATAAATAATTTTATTTATGTGACATATTATAATAGGACAGAAATACAACGTAATTTTCCCTTTCAAAAAATAATGGTTATTACAAACTTTTGGTAGATAGACAAAAAAAATTGAAGGGAAATGAGATTGAGATTTTGCTAGAAGGCATATCTAAAAACAACTTCGTTTGTTTTTATAATTATTCTCAATTCATCTAATCTGATCTCATCTAATCTAATCATTATAATTATTTCAAATTCTCATATAAAATAAAATAAATAATTTAATTTTTTTAAATTTTAAAACAAAAATAATATTAAAAAAAATATTCTAATAATATTTTATTCAACTTTAAATTTTCATCTCATCTCGTCTCATCTGCAAAAACAAATGACACTTAATGTTGAATTTCGAGTGCCATGCCAAGTACACAGGGCCGGCTCATCCATTAGGCCACTTAGGCAAGTGGCAATTGCCTAAGGCCCCTAATGGAAGAAGACCCCTAAAAAAAATATAAGAATAATTTTTTTAAAAAATATATATATCTAATAAAAAATTTTAATTAACTCAATAAGAATGAAAATAGAAACAAGATCAAATAGATATTATATCATTATTAGTTTTTAAAAGTATCACATATAATAATTATTTTACCTATTTTCCTTCTAAGAATACACTTCTCTTTCCTCATTATTAGTTTAATATATAATTAATGTGAAAATTATAAATAACAAAATTTAATTTTTCAGTGTTCATAAAAAATTTTGTATAATCCTTTGAAGAGGCAAGGGCCCACTTTTTTTCAAATGTGTAAGTTATTTTAGAACTTTATTGACAATAATGATGATAATTATGTCTAAAAGTCTAAAGTACTTGTAAAACTAAATTTGATAAAATTCTCTCTAAATCAAAAATTTTTTAATAAAGATTAAGTCAGTTATTAATTGAAAATGTGGTATAAAATCTTAATCAATAATTTTACTTTACAAAATCATAGGAATTATTTTTAAATAAAAATATAATATAAAAATAAATTTATTTAATTTTACCTAAAAAAAAAAAAAGGCCTCACTCTAAATTTTAGCCTTAGGCCTCACAACGTATTGAGCCGCCCTGCGAGTACACCAAGAAGTCACCACAAAAGTGCCATTAGGATAAACACAGTGTAAAGTCCAAACCCATGCATACACTCAAAGTGTACACTCTAAGCACAACTTTAAGGTAATGATATGTGGATTGCAATTATAATAAATGTCCACTCTTCCTTCTCTCTTTCCTTTAAAATTTAATTAAAGGATCCATCTCCTCAATACAGAAAACACACGTGTGTGTATATAGGAATCTTTGGGGGACTAAAACTAATCAGGAGACCATAAGACATGTACCAAGGCAAACTCTGCTTTCCATGTTTTTGAGAATCAAAGATTGTAATAATGAGATAGAATGAGATGAAATATTTTCACTATCCAAACGTGGCCTTAGGTGCTCAATTTTTTGGAAAAACATAATTTCTTAGTTTGCTGCAGCGATTAGAGAGATAAATAGGCATTGGCTCTAATTTGAAGCCTTTCTAGCTGAACTTTTCTTCTCTCACAACTCTTAACCAGATGAATTGCTTGCAAGTCCAAGTATCAATATCATTGCCATATTCACTTTGGTCTAGCATGAGTGACCTGCTAATTTTAGCCTTCTCACTTCCACACAGTTTTCAGTTAGCCCTTTCCTGTTTCAGGGCCTCAAGAAAGCTATTAACAGAAATCCGAATTGAAAACACTTTTATTTCATTCAAGAAGCATATAATTTTCACAATATTCTGCCTTCTCTTTTCACCTATCTTTCTGTCTCGAAATAGAAACTACATACACCAGAAAGCCACCAGTGACAAAGACAGTCAGAACCTCAAAAACCAAATACAATAGGTATATAAGTACCCCAGCCGAGGACACAAAGCTCTTTAATGAATTCTATGCTATGGTTATTGAAAGCACAGCCCATTACTCGAAACCCTTGAAATCCTGCCTGTGTAGCCGAGGTCTCAAAGCTTTTTAATGAATTCCATGATATAGGTATTGAAAGCACAACCCATCACTCGGAACCCTTGAAATCCAGCCCCTTTTGCCAAGGCCTTAAACTCCCTCTCGGTCCTCTCCTTCCCACCAGGATTATGAGCCAACATGATAACATCGATATGGATGACTCCCTTAGCAGCAAGGCTCGTGTCTGGGGCTACCGGAAGAATGCATTCAGCAACAATCACCTTCCCGTTGTCTGGAAGAGCTTCATAGCAGTTCTTCAAAAATTTTAAGCAGTGCTCATCACTCCAATCATGACATATCCACTGTTCAAGGGAACACACACATGTCAAGAGCAAAAATCACTTGATAATCCTATAGTTACAAACTGTAAGCCCCAAGACAAGTTTTTATATGATCTCGAAGGTTTCAAATAAGAGAAAGATAAATGCATAACGTGGGTCTCACAATATTGTTTTGATTGGCACCGAGTGTCCAGGAACAATGTCTCGACTTATCCTGGGGGTGCACAGGTCCTCGGTAAAGAGTTTTCCGCAAGTGCACATCGGATAATTTAAGGAAAAAATCTCCTAGTCCGATGGTCCCTAAAGATTGTTTGCACTTAAGGAGATTTGAACCTTAGACCTGGGGGAGCATACCCCCAAGCCCAAGATCCTTACCACTTAAGCCAATCCCTAGGGGTTGGGTCTCACAATATTTATTGGTGCCCCATGTGGTTTTCTGGATAACATTAAATACTCAATAAATCTTATATGATCCCTTTCAAGTATCTTTTATCTCCCACTTTAGGTCCTTAAATTTGGATAAAAAAACTTCCGAACATCTTGATTCCTTTCTACTTAGGTTCCCTTTACCTTGAAGGCAAATTGAACAATCCACTGACATCATTCAACTGCAACGTGGAAATTGGAGTTAATTGATTTTTCTTTGAAAATGAAAAACCCTCTACAGTAACAGTATTAAATCTGACGTCGAGGGAATCTTGAGTACTAGTGATGCCATCCATGTGTCAAGCATCGATGGAACCATTGCAGTTTTATACAACTGGACCCAACTACAAGTCAAGTAAGGGAGTAGGTAAGAAAGTGAAAGGATTTGAGATCATTAAAGTTCAAACCCACCTTCATGAAAATGGCGTCTCCTTTTGGAACACTGACAAACATGTCACCTCCAACATGATCTACACCTGTAGTCACCATCTCCATCCCATTAGCTCATATCAAACCCAAAAAATACGAAAAACGATTATCATAGTCTGCAGCCAAAATAAGTCTAAACTAAAGAAGGAAGGTCTAATAGTTAGGTTCTTAAATTAACTATAAGTGAATTAGGATAAATATCGGCTTAAATTAAGTATACTATTATACCGGGATAAGATGGTGCATCCTCGATGACATGCGGCAAATCAAAATTGATGCCTCTTATAGAGGGGTATTTAGAGACGATCGTACTAAGGACAGCTCCTGTCCCACCACCAACATCGACCAATGATGTGAGGCCCTCAAAACCTTTGTAGGTCTCAAGGATTTTTTTCATGGTAATGGTAGAGTGATCAGACATTCCCTTGTTGAAGACCTTGTTGAATCTAAGATCTTTCCCATGATATTCAAATGAGGTCATTCCATGCGCCTTGTTAAATGGAATGCCACCTTCAAGAACAGCATGTTTCAAGTGGTACCTGTGGAAAAACAAAATTAGGTGAACAACTCTTAACTTTATTTTGTAGTAGTTTGCTAGTAAAGTCCTAGTTTGGTAATATGATGGAATTGTTGATTAAAATAAATAAAGTAACGGTCCTAGTTTGATACTACCATGGAATTGTTCACCAAAATAAGTTGGAAGTATAGAAATGTTCCAAAAATTGTACAAACGCGGTAAGGCCATAAACATCAAATACATGATAAGCTGGTTTGATAGTGTGGGGAGATTGTGCTTTCCTAGATGTGGGAGTCCTTTTTTTTTCTTGAGAAAAAGGCCCAAAATCTTGGACTTTTCTAATATTTGTTGAGTGTTATGAGTTGCCCATCAGAACCGTGGAGAAAGAGGAACCAAGGCCAAAATATAGGGAAAAGATAGAAGAATTCATGAAAAACGTAAAATATAACTTGATTTATATCTATTTTTCTTTGGGGAAAGATAAATATTTGCATCCGAAAATGCAAACCCAAAAGAAATGCTTCGCTATTTTTCATTTCTTTCTTCTTTATTGAAAAGTATGGCCTACCAAGCGTTGGGGGCATAATCATTGGAGGCACAAAGAATAAATGTAGTAGCAGCCTTTGATAAGGAGTAACTAAGGATATCAAGTGTTAAATATATATATATTATGAAAAGAAATATCATCCACAAACATACACTACTTAGTGGTAGGTGAAGTTGTGGTTCATCTGAAAGTGGAGGGTACCCAATTCCCATCAGATGTTGTCTAAGCAACAAGAATGTGGTGCCAATCTGCCCCCCCAGCTTGCCCTCAACATTTTATGGTGGTCCTATTTTTTTTTTCTCTCTAATTTTTATGGCACAATTTCCAAAGCTCAAAAAGAAGAGAAGAAGAAAAAGCACGCGCAGCAAGTCTCAATCTCTCAATGTTCTTATTTCATAACTTTTTTAATTTTGCCTTTTCGAAAGTGTGAAAGGTGTGTTTGAACTTAGGTAATGATTCCCTTACACTTCTTTTACTATTGTTTTACTATTTAGTTTTTTTTTTTTTTTTCTTTCTGCTCTTTGAATCTAGATTAAAAATCCCAGAACATGACCTTTTTGTATAATCTAAAAGAAAATAAATTGAATCAACCAATCTAATCACATAATTTAATTAAAAATAAATTCAATGTTATAAAAATATCCCTTCTTTTGCTTTTTAAGTTTCAAAAACACTATCTTAAAGAAAGAGTCCCCTTTTCGTAGCACTTTAAGTGTGATATACATATTGAAATTATTAGGAGAATATCAAACTTATAATTGTTTTTATAATATTATATTAAAATATAAGATATTTTATAATATTAATTTTTTTTTAATTAAATTACATAATTGTGTTGGTTGATTCAATTTATTTTCGTTTAGATTATGCAAGAAGATCATGTTCTGGAATTTTTAATCCAGATTCAAAGAACAAATGAAAAAAAAAAAAAAAAAAAAACTGAATAGTAAAACAATAGTAAAACCGGTGTAAGTGTATCATTACCCTTAAACTTGTTGGTTTTGTGTTGACTCCTGTGACATCTTTGTGAACTTGGGTTACTGGGTAGGTTTCTTCTCGATTTGTTTTTGGATGGTATAGATGAGACTGGGAAGATAGAGAGGCTACATGTAATATAGGATAAGACTGAGATCTACCCGAGGGGGAGGTGTTTTTCCCTACTCTAAACACATTGATCAATTCAATTGTAGGAAAAATAGTTGGGAGTTGTTGCCATAAATGCTGAAATCAATTTGTGGTTATGTAACGTCTCAGTCAAATGCTTGTTTAGTACATGTCTCCTTCCTTTACGAATTAGGAGATAATTGAAAATTTGAAAAGAAAGGAGACAAAATTAGGCAAATCAAATAACAATTGAGTCTTGGATTTGTACACTCGAATTTATTATACATATTCATGGAATAGTCAAGTTAGAATAAAATCCTGAATATATATATATATAAATTTATATATATGATTGCTGGCATAACCAATGAATTAAATAAGGATTTTTATGTTCATGTGACAAAAATCTACTTGTAAAACAAAGTAAAAGTTTCATCAAATATTTTCATAATTTCAAGAGTTTAAAGGCCATGTTTTTCCTTTTAGTGGGAATTTAAATCTTGTGTTAACATTACGAATGAGAATTGGCACAAACAATCATTACTTACTGCTACTGGAAAAGCAAATCAAACCAAGAAAATAGGAAAAATTTTAAGGAATGGTTACCAGCTCTCCATGAGGACCTTATCCTGATTCATGAGACAGAGAGCAGCAATAGAAACACCATCTTCATTCTTGGTCAAGAATTTGCAAACGGGACCCACGCCGTACAGCCTCTCAACCCTGCCGTCGGGGAGTGTGCGTAGAGAGTAAGTGAGAACAGAGTAGCTGGCGAGGAGACGCAGGATGCGGTCCAGCATAACCGGCGCATCTGGGTTCGTAGTCGGGAGCTGGGAAGCGACCTCTGAAGGCGAGAGATACGCACCAGGACCAGCCTTAGCGATGATGTCCAAGAGGTCGAGCTCTATGGCAGATTTGAGTACCATGGGAAGGACTGAAGCGCTGGCTAGTTGCATGGCGAAGAGGTTGGCTTCTTCGTCAGAGACTTGGGTCGGAGTCATCTGGGTTTCTCCGGTGGAGCCCATTCTGCTGCGTTCTGCTTGGGTTAGTTTTGATGTGATCACTTGCGAGAGGTAGAAGAAGGTGGAAAAGACAGAAGAAGAGAGAGAGAGAGAGATGGTTAACTTTTGTATGCTTGGAACAAGGCTGCAAAGTGGTGATATATATATGGTTTCTGGCTCAACCACCACCTATACATTATCTCTCTCAATTATAAGCATTCCAGGAGTACTTAACAAAATCTCAATTTATAAATTTTTGTATAACTGAATAATAAAATAACTAATTTTTTATTTTTTATTTAATATTTTATGTATTTAAATTTTAAAATTTATTATTTTATTATAAAGTTGTAAAATAGTTCTATATTAATTGGTACTGTATTACTTGGATACAACTATTCTCCAACATTTTATGCAACTCTTTAGTAAAATATTGTTATTTTTTAAATTGATTTGATCAGCTTATAGTTTTGAACTTAACTAATAATTAAAATATTATTAAAGAGTTGTGCAAAAATTATAAAATAGTTATTTTTGTTCAGAATATAACTGTTTTTTTTTTTTTGCTAGATATTAACCAATTTAAACTTTGACTTAATCCAAACTTAACTATATTCTATTATAACTCAAATAACCAAATCTTGACACTAATAAATCTAATAGAGCCTTTGTCTTCTTGTTGTTCATTGACCATATAATTGACTAATAAAACAGAATCAAAGCATAAAATAAACCTTTGTTGCATATATAATATACACAAGAGCATCCTTCTTAGGGCAGGTTCGAGGGTGGGACAAAACACAAAATTTTCATTTCATCTCATTTTCATCTAATTATTACACATTTTTTAAATTCCTATATAAAATATAATAAACAATTCAACTTTTTCAAATTTGAAAATAATAATAATATAAAACATAATATTTTAAACTTTCATTTAAAACTAGAAATTCTCATTTCACCTCCTAAACCTATCCTAGTATGTTTCCAACTATTACTTATATAGGGAGAACTTATATAGGGAGAAAGCTGCATGGTAATAAGTGGCTTTTATTAGAAACATTGTAGGGTAATTCTAATTTTATTGATAATCTTCACTTATAACAGCCGACTCTCCATTAGGCGAATTAGGCAATTGCCTAATCCCCTCCAGCGGAAAAAGGCCCCAACCAAAAATAGAAGCAAGTAGAATTTTTTAAAAAGAAAAAGAAATATCCAATTAAAAAAATTAATTAACTCAATGAGAGAACATAAAAAGTATCAAATAGATATATATTAAGTCATTATTAGTTTTAAAAGTATCACATATAATAATTATTTTACGTCCACTCATTCTAAGAATACACTTCTCTTTTATCATAATTAGTTTAATATATAATATAAAAATTATAAATAACAAAATCTAATTTAAAAATTTTTTGTATAATCATTTGAGGAGGCAAGAGCCCTCCTTTTTTTTTTTTCCCAAATGTATAGGTTGTTTAGATAACTTTATTGATAATAATGATTATAATTGGTTAGGTTTGGATGTTGAGATAAGATGAGAATTTTTGAAAATTTTGTGAATAGTATTAAGATGAAAGTTTAAAATATTATTTTAAAATATTATTATTGTTTTGGGATTTGAAAAAGTTAAATTAAAATTTGAAAAAATTGAATTGTTTATTATATTTTATATGGAGATTTGAAAAAAATGTAATGATGAGATGAGATGAGATAGAGTTAAGAAATCTCATCTCTCCCCCCAAACATAACTAAGAGTCTAAAAATACATCTTGTAAAATGAAATTTGATAAAATTCTCTATAACTCAAAAATCTTTTAATAAAGACTAAGTTAGTTATTAGTTGAAAATTTACTATAAAATCTCAATCAATAAATTTACTTTGTACAACTATAGGAATTATTTTAAAATAAAAATATTATGTTAAAATAAAAATAAATTTATTTAATTTTACTTTTTTTTTTATATAAAAAAATCCCACTTTAGGCCTTGGAAGTTGGAACGCCCTGCTTATAATAAAGCAGGAGGCTATCAATAAAAAAAAAAAAACACCACTATACTCACCCCATTTGACACCTCATCAATAAAAGCACATAGCCTGGGTACCGGTCAAAGTCAGCCTGATGGCATAACACAACTTTTCAAATGGAGTTCTTGGTTTGACCCCCTCCCGAATTAATAAAAATAAAATAAAAAACTTTGGGTACCAAAATATTTAAAAATAATATTAGATATAATTATATAATGCGTAAATGTCGTAATGCAATCTTTTTTAAAAAAAATAAAGTTTATTATTAAAAAATTATTATTTTTTCTTTATATAGATCTTATATTTACTTATATTTTTTCAAAGAGATTATATAATGCATAAACATGATGTAATCATTTAAAAAAAAAAAAAAAGAGATTTATTATTAATTTTTTTTTACATAAATCGTATATTTATTATTTATAAAAAAAAAAAAAAAAA
>QEOT01003842.1:49180-66908 GCA_003123785.1 Pterocarya stenoptera
TTTTTTTTTTTTTTTTTTTTTTTTTTTAATTCTCCAAACTTTTTAAACGACTTTGTGAATATATATATATATGCATGATATGTTTGGCCAGCCTTAAGTTTTCTTTCTTTTTAGGTTTTTTTTTAAAATTATTTCTCCAAACTTTTTAAACGACTTTGTGAATATATATATGTATATATTTATATATATATGCATGATACGTATGGCCAGCCTTAAGTTTCCTTTATTTTTAGGTTTTTTTTTTCTAGAAAGAGAAGCTCCTCATTCTCTCTAGAAATTAAGCTACCCATCCTTTTCGAGTGTTTGTTGGAGATCTTTACCTCCTCTTCATGTATCTTGTTTCCCTTATTTGAATGATATATTTGGTTATTTAGAAAAAAAATTATATATGCTTTTAATCTTTAATCATAGGCACTTGATCATTGAAAAATGTTAGAAACAAACTCAATATCCTGTCATTATTTCATTAATCTACTTATAACGTGATATTGTTTGATAACACTTAGAATATCAATCCTTGATAAAATTAAGGGATAAGATTTAACGTTGTTAAATATCAATGTCATGTTACCGGAGTGAGATCATAAGAGCGAAATAGTATTGTAATCTCTAGCATTACTACTCTTTCATCCTTATAATAGCCCTTCCAATCAACGATGTGATTTAAAAGTTCTTAATGCGTGCCTTTTTGTTCTTTCTTGTATGTTATATGCTATGCTATACTTGTTAATATTTGTTAGGTTCTTCAACATGATGTGGTCCTATTATTTATACACGCGAAACACTAAATTGTTTTCAACATAATTTGCTTCTACCCAAATATTTATGCCATTCCTAGATTTGAAAAAAGAAAAAAAAAAAAGTTACAAATAGCTAATATGTGATTAGGGTATGATGCCATCCCTTGAGTAGTAAAGGATTATGAATCTCCATAATTATTTGTCCCAAATATTTCATGCAATTGGGAGGGCGATTCACAAATCATTAAGGCCCAATATATCTAATATAGCTCATAGGTTAGAGATAGAATTAGGGCTGGGCAACGAGGACCTATCTCCCAGCCCGCATGGTACTGGGCGAACAATACACTTGGTTTACTAGGCGGGTAGGACGGGCAGAGATTTATCCTTACTAAAGTGGGGCGGGTTGCAGGTCGGATATCTACCCTCTCGCCCCATTTATATATAAAGAAACCCTAATTCGAACCTAAACTCATCGCCGCATCTCACCCTCTCATTTTCTTCTTTTCTTTCTTCATCTTCGAGCCTCTCATCTCTTCTTTACTCTTCGTCTCCTTCTTCTCGTCTAAGCCTCTCCTCTCCTCTCTTCTTTCTTTTTTCTTCTTCTCCAAATCCTTCTCCTTTGTGTTGCGACAGTGCACAGATTGTGGGAACTAGAAGTCCCACGACTTCATTCTCTAGTTGAGAACTATGGACTCATGACATTGTTTTCGGGTCTTGAGTCGATTTTGATTCGATCTTGTAATGACCAGGCACAATAATTCTAAAGTTGGGATATTGATAATTTTTATTGGCCTAAATTATATTTAACGGGTCATACTGAATAAACCAATGAGCAATAAATGATTGAGATTAATTATGAATTTTAATTAGGCTCAATAACTAGCTTAAATCTCAATTATTATTTATTGAACGAGTTAGACTCATTTTAGAATTTAAAGATTGGCCATTAGAATTTTATTTCAATTTAAAATATCACTGATTGAGTCCCCTATGTAGTCTCAGCCAACGCTCTAGCCAGCATCGAGCTCATGAAATGAAATCAGTTGCGCCTTGAAAATATCGAATTAGTACTATAAGGTAAGTATCTTGATAATAAATTAGGATCAACATACATTAACTAATTATATATATATTTATATATATATTACTAAAGTAAATTCTTTGGAAGCCAATGTTTATGTACCACGCATGTCATGATATCTACAAGCACGTTATAAGTCATGATCATGTTTCATAACGCATATTATAGTTGTGTATGTATTATTCATCTCATGCATCCCACGTTGCATAAGACACATAAATTTTCAAAAGATAAAGTGTAAGATAAAAATCAGATAAATTAAATGGGCATTCAGATGCATGGTACCAATGCAGTCAGAGTAAATGTGCAAGCCATGGACTCAAGTGTGGTCGGTCCACTATAGTATTTTATCATATCAGATCAGTGGTTCCCCTTGTGGTTACTGGATGTGGAACCAGTGCACAACCTTACACACAAGATTATATGTATTGGCCAGTAAGAATAGTCAAATAAATAAGATCAGCCATACAAGTTAGTTAATTCAGATAAGTCACGCATGTCCTAGCATACGTATGAACAATCATGATTTATAAGTTCTCAGCATGAAATATTTTATGAAAAATCTTTTGTTAAGTATGTTTAAGTTATGATGGGTTTCTCACTGAGTCATCGACTCATTTTAATTTATTTTTATGTTTTTAAACCATCACAGGTCAGAATATTTATGAAGATAGAGCTGCAGGACGAGACTTTGTTGAGGGAGGTGTGACAGTGACCTAGATCATGTACAGAGATTTTAAATTATAATTTTTATGACACGAATTTTGAGAAATTTTAATAAATGCTTCCACGCACTTTCTCTTATGATCTCAATATTTTAATACAGAATTATTTTATTTATAGGACTTTTGTACCTAGTGCTTCTTTTAAAATAAAAGAAAATATTTTTAAGTCAAGGTCAATAGTAATACTCCGGCTCACGTGATTTTCTAAAATTGACTTTATTTTTAACTATGAAGAATGGGATGTTATAGATCTTTTGTTTGATTTTCGTTTTGTTGATTTGCTTTTATTTTCGTTTTGTTCGATTATTTGTCATGGTCTTGGTTCAGTTTGGATCTGGAATATACGGCAGAGGAAATATGTTTTAGGTGCTTTTTTCCCTTTTGGGAACATATAAGTAGCCAATTCTCATATGAATATGACGGGGGACGTACAACCTTTTGTAAAGCAGGGGGAAGGGGCGAAGGACTGCTACCCACACATATAGGGCTGGTAGCAGCCCTAGATGAAACCAAGAGGTTTGTAGGGGCCATGACCCCCTTGTTTCTTAAATTAGGATTGACCTCCGTCAAGACAAATGTCAACTTCGGGTAGTCAATGAATTCTTCAAAAACCTAACCTATGAAATATAGAATTCGATAATATGTGATATAATCTATAAATCTAACAAGAACATGATATGAAATCAGTGGATTTGAGTTTGATCTAAATGAATCTGGGTCAAAATGGATTGACCCGTTAAGACACGATTAATAAACGGGTCAATCTGCTTAACTTAAAATTAACTCTCAATAATCCGTTTAAATTTTATTTCAAAATTACAATTATACCCTCTTAACCCTAAAACTAAAAAACCCTAACTTATCACTCATCTCTCATTCTCTTACACCATCCACACTCTCTAATATACTTCTGTTTTTATTGTTGAGATTGTAATTTTGGACTTATGCTCATATTTGTTATTGTTGGACTGTAATATTGATTTTATTATAGGTTAAAATCTAAAAAATATTGATATTTGGGTTTAGTAGGTAGTCTTATAGTTTTTGTTTTGGAGATATTATGAGTCTGTTGCTACTAATAAATATAGATTTTAACTTTTAATGTGAAATTAAGTTAATTTGGTTAAATAGGTTATATGGGTTAGTTCAACCCATTAACATAAAATTAAGGGTCAAATCGGATCGTATCGTGTCACCTTTTATTTAATAGGTCGTATTAGGGTTTGAAAGTCTAATCCGTTTAGCTTAACAGGTCATGTTCGAGTTGACTTATATAGTCGAGTGTTTATGATTTGACATAATACTAATATGACTCACAAACACGAATTGTCACCCCTAATATTGGAATCTATCTATTTCTTTTTAAACTATACATAGAAAGATGATCAAGATGATGCATGGTATGAAGCATTCTTCATTATTTGAATCTCGTAAAATTTCTAAATAAATTTTGGTCCTATTGAATGGTCTCATTCTGATCATTGATTAGACATCTTTATATGTGTTTTCAGAGTTTCAAATGCAATGTCAGTTTTGTTTACATTTTGAAAATTTAAAAAGAGAAATTAAATAATAACTTTATCTTGAAAAAAAAAAAAAAGAAGTATTTCGTAATCTTCTACAGTCCTATTCTTTTAATTTTTTTTTATTCAAAATAGAGTGATGGATTTTATATCCGTTGGGAGGTAAAATGAGTGCAAACTGCAAAGAATTAAGCCCACCAAAGAGCCCATGGAGATTGAAGGTCCAGGTCCAGTATATAAGGATATAAAAGAGAAAGGGAAGTATGGAGAGTTACCTGCCAAGTGCCAAGGCAGGATTGGACATAATGCAAGGATGAGCTTAAAGACGGAGGAGAAAACATAAAACAAGGGAGATGAGACATAAAGCCATAATGAATGAGATATAAAACTGGAGGATAAGACATAAGGAGATACCATAGGTGAATTGGGAGGTTTGTTGGGAATTTCCTTTTTTGGAGCATATTTTATTGATGTAATTATGGTGATTCTTCCGTTTTAATAATAATTTTTTTTTTTATAGGAGTAATATTACACAATCTTTTCAATCTCTACCCATTATATTTTTTTAAATTTTTTAAATTTTAAATATCTTTTTAAGTTTATTCTTTTTAAACTAATTTAATTCTTTTATTTATTATTTATATATTAAATATTTGATAAAAGAAAAATAATAAAAATTAAAAAAAAATATGGTGTGTGGAGATTGTATGAATAATAAGAGACTGTCTAGATTTTTTTTTTTTTAATAAAATGTGGAGGTGCTTCCTCCTTCTAAAAAAAAAAAAAAAAAAAGGAGATAGACTTTAGGAGAGGAAGACGGAAATAGAAAAGGGCTCAAGTGTTTAACAAACTCGATATACCAATACTTTCTGGCAAATCCAACTCGAGCTTTTCAGTTGGTTTGGAGAAGTGTATAGGACTGCCGGTTTGAAATCTTATACCAAACTGGCCTCTTTTGCGCGTTGTTTTGGCATCATCTTTCGTGCTTGTAAATTTTTATTTTTTGGAAAGATGTTAGATTTACAAAAGAATTTTATAAAAATAAATTAACAATTTTGATGTAATATATTAGATTTATTTTATAGTAAAAAGAATTTTATGATTTGACATACTCATTTTAATTAAATCGATTTGTAAATTTAATTTTATAAAATCTTTTTATTTTAGATAATAAATTTACAAATAAAATATAATAAATAATTTTTAATTATTTCATAAAATAATTAAAAATGATAAAGATTGAGACGATGAATATCGTTACTTTACACACAAAGTTAAAATTATTGGTTTACAAAAACAATCCTCACTCGCCATTGTCATCCAAATGAGTTAGAATGGGATCGTAAAATGTGAATTTTTTTTCTTTAAAACTTATTTTTAAAATTAAATTATACACATAAATGATGTTTGGTGTAAAAACTTTTAGATAAGATTATTTTTTAATTTATTTTCGAGGATAATCCAATTTTTCTAGAGTTCTAACTCTACTATTCGTTTCAATAAAAAATAAATATTATAAAATTTATTTAATACATTTATCTCTCCCATATTCTTAATTTTTTTATGCGAATTTAAATGCTTAGAGGAAAAGATATGTCATATAGAGTCATAGGCGATCTCTCTCTCTCTCTCTCTTTTTTCGTTGAGTGTGCTGGTCTCTGGGTAACTCTAACGGTCCTCTTCTAGTCCCCAAATTCGAAAAGAGTTCCTGTGCTATATATTAGCGTCATGTCAATTGTCATCAATATCTAGAGGTTTTTTGATCGTAGCCTTCTTCTCAGCGATTCGTTATTTTTTTTTCCTTGGTAACCAAATAGTTCAGTAACATGGGGGAAAAGGACTCGGAGGTGATAGAGATATCGCCCTCCTCGTCTGAGAAAAAGCCAAGAAGAAAGATCATTCAGGAAAGTCAAGATTTTTATTTTTTAGTTTCTTCATTCTGTTCGGCAGAGGAAGATGAGACTCCCATGAGACCCATGCTTTGCCTCAATAGCAAGAGCAGCGTAGATATCAAAAGCATCGAAGAAGTGGAGGACTGCTTCATCTTGGACTTCGACCCATTTGAGTCCATCGACCTTACCAAGCTCTCCGTAAACATTAATCCATCTGATGCTTTTGCTGCTTCTGATGGCACTAGTGATCTCTGTGTCATTGCAGAAAAGGGCCAGGTTTGTGCAGAATATATATTAGTAAAACGAGATTGAAAAAGGAAGTATTAATTGCTGCTGCTTCTGTTGCTATTTTTTGGCATTTCTTATGCTAATGATTTTGGAGGAATCGGATTGGAAATTGTGAGAGATGAATGAATGAATGTTGAAATGGGTTGGGAAAACTTGGATGTAAATGCATTTTTCATGTTAGGGCTTGTTTAGAAAAATTGCAGTACTTTATTATTCAGGTTTATCTTCGTGCTTGAATGTAACAAGTCTATAACTGCTGTAGTTGTTGAGCTTCTCAAACAGACAAGCATGTGAAATTCATATGGTCTTAGTTCCTGGTGCAAGGAGAGAGGGGCTGGTTTTTTTGGGGGGGGGGGGGGGGAGGGAATTATGATGATGGGTATGGTCCAAATGGCTGGTACACTGAAGAATTAAGCTCAACAATAACCATTATTGAGATTGATGCATATGTATAAAGTCCTATCTGAAGGGGTCTGCGGGATTGTTGCTTTTGATAGGGTTTTCATTTGTGCAGTGAAAGGAAGTTACTCAAAATATGTTGTTGTGTGTGTGTATGTATTAACATAAGGTTTTCATTTTATTTGATCATGGATAGGTGGCTTGTAGAGATTATCCGCATGCAAGGCATCTCTGTGTGGACTTTCCCTTTGAGACAACTCCTCATGAGAACCACTGTAAGCTGGTAATCGTATTCAATGTCTAATCAACTTAATGTGTTTTTATCCTTCACCCTATGCAATTGAATTAACTTTAATTTCTTGATTGATTTCAGTGTTTCTGTTACGTTTGCGATTCCGCAGCCCCATGCAAGTATTGGACAGATCTCAAGCTAGCACATTGCAATGCTTCAGAGAATGTTGGAGATTGGACATACCAAAGGAAGTTGAGGAAACAGACATCAGCTGAGTTCAAATAAAATTGTTCTTGATTATTTGTGTCGTACCTCAGTTAATGGTACATTACAGAGTAATATTATTTTGCTACTAGGCTGGGATGATTAGAATTTAACCTCTGGGTACTTTAGGTAGGTTTCTGATTCACACAGAAGTCATCCTTCAAAGAAGAACATATGAGAGTTTTGGGATGTTCATATGACATGTAGATATTCTTAGATATATAAGATGGAGAGATTTAGTGCTAAATCAAAAGAAATCCATTCAGTTTATTTTTTCGGTGACTGGAATATTTATGGTCTGGACTATGTTTTCCAAATCATGTCACTTTTTGATATTGCAGTTTTCCTTTTAAGGGACATATTAGGAAGTTGATTACACATCTTGCCTGGTGTTAATCCTGAATGAAATACCGAAATTTGAGGGTGAGGAAAGCCAGTTGCTTCCAGGAGGAAGAAGCTGTGATACTTTAGTGTCCTAGAACTGTTCTGGTTGCATTTCACAGATGAACTCCTTCATGGAAGCAACTTTGGCGATAGAAGGCTACAATTTGTACCATTTAGGTTGTGACAAATGAACTGAAGAGTTGAGTTTGCTTTGATTTTACTTGGAATTTCTACCCTCTCCCTTTCTTTCTCTTCCTCTTGCTGGAATTCCCTGCACTCTCTGCAGCACTGATTTGCAACAAAACCAGATAATTACCCCCCCCCCCACCCCCCCTCCTCCTCTTTCTTTCTCTCTATATGTATGCATATATGTATATATCTGGAAAATTTTTTCTTATCAACCATTATTCAGCACCCCACACCCTATGAAAAACGCTCGCTCACACACCCTATGAAAAACGCTCACTCACACACCCTATGAAAAAACTATAGGTGTGAGGTGTAGGAGTGAATAGTGGTTGATGCATAGCATTCAACATAAATCACTATTGAGTTCATTTTGCAATCTCCAAATTAGGAAAATTTGAGTTTTTCTGCTAATATAGGACCACTACTTTGTACTATTGTAATCAACACCTTCTTCACACAACTCATTTTCTCGGGCGAAAATTATTGTTCAGGTCCCAACTTTTTACAAACCAATATTACTTGATACCCATCACCAAACCTATATAATAAATCAAAAAGGCGTGTAATTGCCCAATCTACATATTTAAATACTATTTGGTAACAGGGCAAATTGGCTATTTTCATACAAGAGTATAGAACTGATAAGAGAATGAATGAAGTATTGCATAATTAATTGTATTCAATCAGAAAATGAAAGAATACATTTATAGTTGAGTTCTAGTAGAAAATATAAAATCTACAGCTAAGTAACTACTCTGCATGGGATACATGTGATAAAATAAATTTATACAACTGGTAATAGCCATACTCAAGCCAGACCGTGTAATTTAAGAATACCTAACTTGCCAAGAAATATATGAAATCTGTCAGAAGCCAAATGTTTGGTAAAGAAATCAACTAATTGGTGTTCAGAAGAGATGTGAAGGGTCACTATTGCTCAAGCTTGAACCATGACTCAAACCAAGTGACAATTTATTTCAATATGCTTAGTCATCTCATGGAAAACCAGGTTGGCAACAATATGAATGGTTGCCTCACTATCACAATACAAAGGAGAAGGGGAAGAAAAAGAAATGCCAAAATCAGCAAACAAGAAAGTATGCCATTTGATTTCACAAGTGGAAGCCATTGAATGATACTTAGCCTCAGCATAAGATCTTGAGACAGTGACTTGTTTCTTGAACTTATATGAAATCACCTAGGAAAAGGCAAAAACTAATGACAGATCTTTGAGAATCAGAGCAGGTGGCCCAACGTGTCACAAAAACCTCTCAATTGCAAGAAGGAAGAATTGGGGAAAAATAAATTGTGGCCATAGTAGCTTTGATGTACTGAATGACTCTAACAACAGCATCATAATGTGACTGTCAAGACTGATCCAGGAATTGACTCAAGGTGTTGACAGAGTTGGAGAGATTAGGTTTGGTAAGCGTCAAGTAAATGAAACAACCAATTAGCTTTCTGTAAGAAGCTAGATCAACAAGCATGAAACGTGTAGAATCTATCTTGGAAGTTGAAGATTTTGATCCATTGGGCAATTAGTAGGTTTAGCAGCTAAAAGGACAGAGTCAAAAACAATTTCAAGAGAATATTTTCTTTGAAAAAGTGAAATGCCTTGACAAACTTTGCAACCTCAAGTCCCAAGAAATACCGCAAGAGACCAAGTCATCTTTCAGCTTAAAACGTAAACTCAGGAAATGCTTAAGGTCATAAATAACTTGTGAATTATTAGAAGCAATAATAATGTCGTCTACATACACCAATAATCCCATTAAAGAAGTACCAAGACGTTTTGTAAACAGAGAGTAATCAGATTTAGATTAACTAAATCCATAAGTACTTATGGTTGAAGAAAACTTGAAGAACCATTGTCTAGAGACTTGTTTTAAGCCATATAATAACTTGAGTAGTTTGCAAACCTGAGTGTCACAAGGTTTAGAAAAACCTGGAGATACGTTCATGTAAATTTCCTCATCCAAATCCTCATGAAGGAATGTGTTGTTAACGTCCAACTGACGCAATTCCCACTTATGAATGACAGATAAAGTAAGAAGACAACGACCAATAGCTAATTTTACAACAGGGGAAAAAGTATCAAAGTAATCAATGCCTTCACGTTGAGTATAACTCTTCGCAACCAATCGAGCTTTATACCTTTCTAAAGTGCCATTGGACTTCAATTTGCATATATAAACCCATTTAGAGCCAAGAGGTTGCTTGCCAAGAGATAAAGCAGTTATGATCCAAGTTTTATTCGCTTCAAGAGAACTGATTCAGTTGCCATTACATCTCTCCAATGAGGATGTTTGATGACTTGGTGAAAATATTTTAGTTCAAAAAGAGAATAAACTGATGAATAGAAGTGTTAATAAGAGGAAGAAAATCTCGAATATGAAATATGAGGAAATGAGATAAAGTGTATCTGAAATTGAAGAACCATCAACCAGAAGAGACGTAATTTGAAATCAAGGAATAGTGATAATGCTGCAACTAATCAGGTGGCCTTCATGTTCTTGTAGATCTTTTAAGAGGAAAAGAAAGGGTAGGGATTGTATTTGATGTGTTCTTAGAAATATCATGGCTGTTGCATAGAGAATTGTGAGAGGGTGAAAAAATATGTACATCAGAAAGTGGAATTGGTAGTTCAGGGTTTGGACATGTAGAGAAAGGTAGATGTTCATTATGCAAATAATTTGAATATGACTTGAAAGGGAATATGTTCTCATGGAATATGACATCTCGAGAAATGATGAGGTTATGAGTATTGAGATAATATAATTTATATCCCTTTATACCAGCTGGATACCCTAGGAAAACATAGGCTTGAGCTGGAGTAGAAAGTTATGTATAGGTAGGATCACCAAGAATAGATGCATAACAAAGGCAACCAAAAACTCTGAGATGATCATTTTGAGATCTAGAAGAAAAAATACTTCATATGGTGACTTGTTTCACAATATAGGTGTAGGAATTATGTTTATGAGATATGCTGCAATAAGTATACAATCACTCTAGAATTTTAATGTAAGATTGGATTGAACTCAAAGAGGTCGAACAACAATGAGTATATACAAGTGTTTGCTTTCAACTATGGCATTTTATAAAGGACGACAAATACAACTATGTTGGTGAATGAATCATTTGCTAGCAAAAAAGGCTTTCATATCAAACTCTAAAGTATTATGAGTCCGGATGGTTTTGATCTTGGAACTGAATTGAGTTTTAACAAAGGTAAAAAATTACTGTAGATAAGAACGAGTTTCAGATTTAGATTTAAGCAAATTATCCAAGTACACCTGGTATAATCATCTACAATCACTACAAAAAAATTGTTTATTTATGACCAGTTATTTCCAACAAAATGACTATTTTCAGCTAAAATAAGTTTGTTTTCGTCCCAAATAATTGTTTTCGTTGAACAAACTCACAAATACCCCTTTTTTTGTAGTGAATAGTCAAAAAATACTTGAAACCATCATATACGAAGGAATTGAGAAAGGACCCCAACTATTACAATGAACAAACTCAAAAAGAGAACTGGAAACTGATGTGCTTAAAGGGAAAGGGAGTCTTTTCTATTTATCCAAGGGACAAACATCACAATATTCTTTACTTTGATGTGTAGAGCTAGGAAGTTAGAAGACAAAACATACATTCTAGTATAAAAAATGTGTCGAAGTCGGCAATGCCATATGTGAGAATTGTTTTTGATAGAATTACGATGAGGAAATGATACTGAATTACAAGATGTAGAAGTTCCAGGAACTTACAGCATAATATATAGTCCTTATGAATGTTTAGCTACTCCAGTCGTCCTCTAGTTGTAGAGGTCTTAAATATAACAAAAACTATATAAGAAAATCAAGAAACATGACAACTGTGAGGTTAATTTGTTGACTAATATGAGGTTAAACTTTAATGTTGGAACATAAAGAACATCAGTTAGATCTAGATAATGAGAAAGTCTAATTTTGCCAATATGTGTCACTTGAGTGAGAGAACTATTATGTAGTCTAGCATAAATGTTTACAGTGGATGTAATGGAAGAAAAAGGGAAGAGAGAACCAATCACGTGCTCAGTTTCTACCTTTTAAATGGATTTGATTTAGATCAATATTTGGGAAAAAAAAATAGAAGATTGAGAAGAAGCAAATATAGTAATTCTTGAAAAAATAGGGAATTGATGGTGTAGATGAGGTGTTTGGTTCAAAATTGGAAGGAGATGTACGTGCTTCATTCATAGAAGAAATGTTAGATTGATCTTGAAGGAATGTAAGGACCTGTTCTTGAGAGAATGGAAATTTGGAATCGAAACCAATTATGATATAGATTGGATAGAAGTGGCCTGATTAGCAATAAGATTCTGAGGTTTTCCAGCTTTGAATCTAGGTGGATAGATATGGATCTTGTAACACTTATCAATAGTGTGGCCAGTTAAGCCACAATGTGTACAATAGGGGCATTCCTTTTGATTAACAAAGTTCTTTCCATTTCTTCCATCAGAATTCTTCACAGCACTAGAGTCATGGTTAGATAGCATGACAACACCTTCATTTGATGATAAAGAACAACAATTTCTCTTTGTTTTTCATCTTGAAGGATGAGAGAAAAAACCTTATTAGTTGGGAGAAATGGATCAGAGAGCAAAATTTGGTTTGTAGATGAGCATAAGACTTGTTAAGTCCCATCAAGGATTGCAACTCGCAATCTTCTTGCTGAAATTCAACAATCTTCTTCATAGCTCCACATGTGCATGGTGGCATTGGACGAAAATGCATCATCTCTTCCGAATAGCTCTTTAATCGTGTGAAATAGGAACTTAAAGAGGATTGTTCTTAAGTCAAATATACAACTGCTTTTCAAATTTGAAAATTACGAGGCCTATTGCTTTGAGCAAATCTTTTCTTCAAGTCATTCTACATATCTTCTACAAAATTAATCTAAATGACTGATGAAGCTTTTTCCTTTGATAAGGCATTGAGCAACCATGACAAAACAACGGTATTACATAGGATCCATGCATCATACATTGGATTCGTTTTTGCAGATTGTGGCAGTGACCATTAACAAAGCACTATTTGTTCTTGGTAATGAGTGCCATGCACATAGATCTATTCGATGTCAAATAATTATCTCCATTTAGTGACTGAGAAATGAGAATAGCTCCAGGATTATCACCACTTTGGATATAGTAAGGATTTGAATAATTCTCAGATATAGGATGTTATACAGCAGAAGAAGGGGAAGATATATCAGGAGCGATAGCTATGGTGGACTAGGTATGCTCTGATAGACTAGGTCTTCTGTGATACCATGAGAAGATAATGAATCAAGCATTTCATAATTGTAATGAATCAGGAAATCAAAGAAAACATTTATAGTTAAGTTCTAGCGGGAAATATAAAATCTATAGCTAACTAACTATTGTGCACATGATACATGGGATAAAATAAATTTATACAACTGGTAATAGATACTATGCTTGTTGAGTAGTATTTCGTAACCACCTGCTCCAAACCAAACCAAGCATCTGCCAAAGGAATAAAAGGGGTGGTCAGGTGTGTTTGTGGGACCTTGACACCTTCAATGTCAAAGTTAGAAAATAATCTCATTGGAAGCTAAGCATTTGATAATAGTGATTAGCCCCTTTCCCTTACTCGCTTTCTCCTATTTATACCTTTGTCTCTTGAGAGGTTTTTTACTTCCCTGCCTTTGTAATGATCACCTTCTGTTCTGGACGACATGACGTCATATTTAGTACGATCGTTCCTGTTAGGGATAAGACCTCGACCTTTGGTGCGGGCCATTCGACGTTGCATTTAATGTGACTGATCCTGTCAGGGACAAGATCTCGACCGACCTTTCTCTCGTTAATACAACAGGTCTGAGAGTATGTTCCTTGTCCCTCCCTTCCTGGGCTAGCCTGGGTCTCTTTCCTTTCATTTCCTAATTTGCCAAGCCACAAGCCTTTGGTTTTGGAGAAGTGGGACGGGCCGGGTCCGACTGGGTACAAAAACTCCCTTCCAATCTTTCAAATATTGCAACTATTGTTCTACTACACAATTAATTTTCTTCCTATGTGTGGTCTTGAAAAACCCTGGAAATGAATTCCATTTTATCTTTCTTTTGGGAAGAATTGTACAAGTCATTACCGCCCGCATGCATCAATTTGGAATTCTATAAGGCCTTGTTTGAATAGTGAGATTATATGAGATAGTTTTATATGAAAGTTAAAAGTTGAAAAGATATTGTTAGAATATTATTTTTTTATATTATTATTGTTTTGAAACTTGAAAAAGTTGAATTGTTTATTATATTTTATGTGTAAATTTCAAAAAATTATAATAATGAAATGAGATAAGATGAAACCGTTTTTACATCCAAACGGGACCTTAAATGATCGAAAAAACAAACCATATAATATTCAAACTTTTTAAAAAACAGATACAAAATCTATGGGAGAATATAATTTAAATATCATATCTTATCCCGTAAGTGATTGAATTGAGGCCTCGCTTGTTTTCGCAGATGAGATGAGATCTTTTGAGATATGTGTGAATAGTATTGAGATATGTTGAGTATAAATAAGATAAGATGAGATATGTGTTTGTTTATAGAAAAGAGAAGAGATTAGTTTGATTTTTTTAAAAATATTTATAGTGGTGGGACCCACAACTAATTATAGTGTAATAGTGCTGAAACGACGTGCAGCAGGTGCTGCTGGAAGTGAATAGTCACTAGGCACTTTCTATTTCAAGCTTTTTGGCGTGTACCTGGGCAGGTGAGATTGTTTTGGTCTATTTTTTTTTCATTCTTTTTTAATACTGGTGGGACCCATTCAGAAAATATTAATTTTTTTTATAATATAGTAACACCAAAACAGTTTAATCCGTGTATGAACAGTAACACCAAAACAATAAACTCAAACGGCAGCTTTTTTGTTCCCAAAACAGTAACGTCAGCAATTTTTTTAAGTATAGTACAGTTCATAAACAGTAAATAAATTAAGAAGAGATAAGATGAGATAAGATAAAATGAGATAAAGAAATGAGTGTTTGTTTTCAAAGATAACCTAGTTGATTGAGCTGCATTATTGCATATTTTACACATTTAAAACCAATAAATTTTAATTGTTTTATTATTTTATCATTGGTTTTAGATGGAAAAATTGATTAAGAGGCATAAATTCAAGTTGTGAATTAAATTGATTAAAAGCATAGTTTATGTTTGATTTTATAACTTGTGATTTATTTAAGCAATAAATTCTTCAAATGCACAACACACTCTTAAATTTTATTTTTCATCTTTTTTTTAATTTTATTTATTTTCGTTTATTTATTTTATTTTATTTGTCTAAGTTTTATTTTTATTTTTATTTAATTTTGCTTGTCTAATTTTTATTTTATTTTATTTTATTTTATTTTATTTTAATTTTTATTTATTTTTAATTTTTATTTTATTTTTTATTTCTGCTCTGGTCAGCAGACCAAAACGACATGTCGTTTTGTGCTATTTGATTTCTGCCGTTTAAGCTGAACGACGTGCCGTTTTGTCAATAGGTAAAAACGACATGTCGTTTTGCACGAGAGAATTGTCTGCCGTTTGCAGTCGACGACATGCCGTTTCGACCGAACGGCACGTTGTTCGGATCGTCGTCTACCTCTCGCACTGCGTCTCGATGAACAGTGCAGATCACTCTCCGCGCCACCATGCACCTCCGCCGGCCACCAGCAGTCACAGAGGACGCCGAAGATCACTTTTCCGCCGCCCAGTGAAGCCAAGAACCGACCGACGACGCCACGCCACGGTGCAGTGCTCCTCCGCATGTCCAAACAGTACTGCATGCACGTACAGCGCTGCTCAGCAGCACCTCCACGGTGCAGTGCCCCTCCGCACGTCCACCGTTCATCCACAGCCACTGCCCAGCCACCCTCTGCTCCACCTTCGGCAACACAGCGCTGCCCAGCCGCCTGCAGAAGCTTCCATGCACAGCAAACCTCCATCTCTATCTCTCGGGCTCTCTCATTTCACCTACTGGACGTAGGACTCATGCATGCAAACAGAAGAAACGAGGAAGAAGAAGATGGCATGTGGAATCGGCTGGAAACGAAAAAGGAAGAAACAGAAGCAGCAATGCTGCATGCTTGCTACGCGGGAAGGAAACAAAGCAGGAAGAAAAGAAAAAAAAAAAAAAAAGAGAAGAAGGAAGCAGAAATGTGATGGAGGAGAAGAAGAAGACGCTGCATGCGATGAAGTGATGCTGGGGGACGAAAACAGACGAAGGCTACGGAAGAAAAGAAAAGAAAAGAGAGAAAGCCGAGACGGGAGAGCTTCTGACTGGGATGAGCCCGACGCGGGGAGAAAAAGAAAAAAAGAAAGAAGAGAAAAGAGAGAACTGGGCTGGCCGAGCACGCAGGAAAAAGAGAAGAGAAAAAGAAAAATAGAAAGAAGAAGAAGGAAGTCGACGCACGGGAGGAAGCTGAAGAAAAAAAGAAAGAAAAGAAAAAAAGAAAATAAAGAAGAAGAACTGGCCGAGCGAGCGAAAAAAAAAAGAAAAAAAAAAAGAAAAGAAAGAAAAGGAAGATGGGGCCGAACTGGAGACAGAAGCAGAGGAAGCTGCGGGGAAGAAAGAAAAGAAAAAAAAGAAAAAGAAAAAGAAGAACGGGCAGACAACGAGAACGTGGGAAGAGAAGAAAAAGAAAGAAAAAGAAAGAGAAGCGGACGGCATGCAGCGCACAGAAGAAAAAGAAAAGAAAAAGAAGAGAAAAAGAAATAACATGCAGAGAATTCACAGGTAGCTGCACATGGCACAGCTAAGCTTACAGCACACGCACAGTGCAAATTTCATGCCTATATAAGGCTTAGAGATAGAAGAGTTCGAGAGCAGATGTTAGAAGCTCACTAGAGTAGTTAGGAGTAGTCTATAGAATTTTAGGAGAAAATGCAGATGAAGTGAGGGAGTTTGGTGATGTAGTTGAGAGCCTAATGGACCAACTGTGTTATCAAACTGTTCTCCTTTATCTGCAATCTCCATTTATTTTATTTTATTTTTTTATTTTAATTTATGTCATTTATTTTTATGCACTTTAAATTAATGTCATTTATTTTTCAGTACTTTTAATTTCTGCACTTTTATTTTACTGCACTTTTATTTTACTGTCCTTTATTTTACTGTCCTTTATTTTCTGCAATTTAATTTTTTGTACTTTAATTTCCAGCACTTTTATTTTATTGTCATTTAATTTTCTGTTATTTATTTTCTGCAATTTATTTTGATGCCATTTAATTTTTCAGCTCATTTAAATTTCAGTCTTTTAATTTTTAGCAATTTAAATTCACAGTCTCGCATTTTAATTTCTTTAATTTTCACTGCAATCTCAAACAATCAAATCAATCAAAATGAATCTGGTTTGCGACCAGTAAATTTTCTTTTCACTGCACTCTTTCATCCATTGTACATATCATCACTTTTTATTTTTATTTTCCCATGGTAAATATTTTTACCATTTTACACGGGTTTATTTTTAGCACTTTCCCTGTGGAGACGATCTAGGAATTCGTTCCTAATTACTACGCGACACGCTCCTGCACTTGGGATAGCCTTTGTGCTGCTCATTTCCGAACGAGTTAAGTTTTTGGCGCCGTTGCCGGGGAAAATTGTTTAAATTTAAACTCGTGGTTTTTATTTTTATTTATAAAAAAAAAAATACTATATCAACGTCCAGGAATTCCTGGCATGATGAAGTGATACCGACACGCGATTGCACAATGATCGCAAGTGTCCGCTTTGGCAGAGTAGTTATCTTGCCTGTTATCCCATTTGTTTTGCAGTATTTCTTTAGGGATATTGAGTCTTAGAAAACCCGCTTCTGTATGAGTCATTTCTTTTCTGTGTTTGTATTAATTACTTCATTAAAATTCACTGCATATTTTTATAAAAAAATATTTTTTTTCTTTGCATATTTTTATTTTGTATTCTGCATATTTATTATGCATATTTTTTTTAAT
>QEOT01003842.1:98417-113286 GCA_003123785.1 Pterocarya stenoptera
ACCAAGAAGCCCCTGGTCAAAATGACCGAATACATTTTGCTTTTAATTTTGAGAAATGAATTTTTTTTCCCAATATGTCAAATTAAATTAATGATTTTTTTTTTTAAAATCTATTCATATCTACACTGCACATTTATTTATTTTTATTTTTCTCTTAACAGATATGCAGTCTATAAATAATGAATGGAAAATGATAGGGATCCGCTGGGGATCCCGTTGATGTCCCGCTCCTTTTTTATTTTTTTAGTTTGTTTTAGCTAAGTAATTAAGATAATATTTTTTAATAATATTGTGAAATTTTTAATTTTTTTAAAAAATATTTAAAGTGTTAAAAAATGATGTAAAAAAATAAAAAATATTTTAAACAACATTTTCTTAATCACTATATAAACAAAACTTAAAAAAAAATTGAGTAGGACATCAACGGAATCCCCCAACGAGATCCCTAGCATTGCCCATAATGAATAGAATAACTCAACTAAAAAATATAATAGAAAGGGTGGGGACAACAAACATCTCAAAAAACATTACAATGCAAAAAAAAAAGAAAAAGAAAAAGAAAATGTTAGTATCTCATCTGAGTTTGACTCTATTGTGATTGTTGTATTTAATTTTTTTAATTTAATGATTAAAGAAGTAGTTTTTAGTGTAATGATATATATTTTTTTATTTTTTAAAATATTTAAATATAGTAAAAAAAATAATAAAAAAATATAAATTTGTGCTAGCATGACTCATTAGAAAATAGAATCTAAAGAATTTAGTCCAATAATTTCTTGGCCGTGATCAAGAAAACGCAATGATGAAGACAGTTTCGCGGTTTGAAGGAGAGTCCATCAATATTACGGTGCACACCATAACTATTTATATTAGAATGGGTTGTTAATGATATATTATCTCGTATTCATATAAATCATTCTTACATATCTTATATTATATTTATTTTTATTATATTTTAATTTTTTTTAGCTTTATTTTTCTAAAATTAATTAAATATTTGTACTCATTATTTATATACTAAATATTTAATAAGAGAAAAAAATAAATAAAAAATAAAAAAATGATGTGTAATATATGAGATGAGTAGAATAAAGAATTTATGGTTAGATAATGAATATAACTTTTAAAAAAATATCAAGCTTTTGGTAAAAAGGTGTATTAGGGATAGTGGTGTGTGGGCCACATGGACTATCAGTGGCACGTGAGAATCACGTGCCGGTCAAAATGTGAAGTTGCTTTGTTGGGGAGGCAGAGATGGATATCAGATTTTAGGTAGGGCATGGGTGTGATGGTGGGTGGCGATTGGACGCTCGTTCAAACCGGTAGTGGCATGTGGAGGCATGCCACGTGTAAGGTGGTGGGGACAGTGCTTTCAATGGCGAGGGTGGCGTAATGTAGTGTTGGCAAATCTAATCTTAGTAAAATGGAAGGGTGAGTTGGGTGTCGGCAGCTACTTGTCTTGAGTTTTGGAGGATCGAATGTGTATAAAAATTTGGAATTCAAATAGAATAAACTTTTCGTATTATCATATTGATTTATTTATAAAATAAATGATTTATTTATAATATTTTCCCTATTCTTCTTCTGTTTTCTACCCAAGTTACTTTTTGTTTTATGACAAGAGAATATATGAGTTTATGGGATATTATAAGTTTAATTATCATTTTATGGTAAACTCGTCTATTAATTTCATAATTTTTAATATATCCATAACTAATACGTGGAGAAGTAAGTTTTTTGAAAGTTTTTTTTTTTTTTTTAAACCGTGGGTGTCTAAACCAGTTTGCACGCACCTCGACTAATTTTATAGAGTCCTGAAGTTAACGACCAGGTAAACCTCCTGTGACTTTAAAGGAACTCGAACTAGTGATCATTGGGGAGCAAATCCAAAACCTAATCAGCTAAGCTATCCCCTTAGGGTTTACAAGACTTGGCCATTGTAAGTTTTTGTTTTTTTAAATGACAATTAGCATTTTTCATCAAAATATACGATGCGGTATTTCATATTGGTTTTGTCTTCCATACCCAAGTTTATAGGAATGATTAGTTTTCGAGGGGCAGGACAATCAATTAGGATAGTGATTGGGGTTTGACAAAAAACAACTATAATGATGCTATAATTATTGTATCAAACAAACAATTGGGACAACCAAAGACTAGGATAGGTTCAAATAATAAGTGTACCATGTTGCAGCCAATAATGANGTTAATATATTTTAATATGGTATGATAGATTGTTAATCTACTTTTATTGTCGATTAGTATATCTAAAATATCACAAAAAGTCATATCAAATTCTCTTAATCAAATATCCCACACACCATAATCATATCTTACCTTTTCTCACAATGGCATTTTATTATGTTCATGATCTTTGTAGCTTCTTGATGCCACTTCCCTATTCACTTTTAAGGAAGAAAAGAAACTACATCTCCAGATTATTAATAACTTTCTAAAATCTCGTTTGATTACGCAGTTCAAATGAGATGAGATGAAATGTTTTATTGAAAATTAAAAAAAATATTATTATAATATAATTTTTATTTTAAAATTTAAAAAAGTTGAATTATTTATTTTATTTTGTATGTGAGTTTAGAAAAATTGTAATATAATCAACAGAACTCTTCCAAGAGCTCCGCCACAATAGCCATCGACCATCATCATCTTCTGTTTCCTTCTTTTTTTTGTACGAGAAGATTTCAGTTTTTTTCCTCGAAAATATTCAATATAATGATATATATATATTGCATATTTTTTTTTTAACTCTATTTCAAACACTGGAAGATTACTCACTTTTTTAAAAAGAATGCACGGTGTTTATACAACCTATAAATGTATCTACTATTACTCATCCAATAGTACTGACCACTAAAATAGCTGGCTTGACCACTGACTTTCATGATTGTGTGAAACAATATTTTGTTTTGATATTGAATATTAGGAGTCATGGTTAATTTATTGTTAGTACAATGAGAATGATTTATACAATTTTAATTCATGCAAGAAAAATGACGGATTACAATTTAGACAAATTTCGATAGACTTTGACAACGTGTGAAGGTAACAAGTTTGTCTCTTTTCAGCCACAAAAGTCAAATCTAAAAAGATATAATTGTGGTGATTTCGGTTATTCGGCGCGTGTGGCACGCAAGGACCACACACAGTTGTGAGTGGCGTGTGAGGACCATGTGCGGTGATTTTAGCAAAATTGCCACGATCCTTTGAACAATTTGCGGCCTGGTAGTCTTCTTGTGCTGCGTATATCTCTCGAGAGTTGCTGGAAAATTGTAAATTTGACTTTTTTGCCCTTGAAGAAAGACAAATAAACTAAGAAATGAGGGAAGAAGAGGGGAAAGGAGGCTCCTCCTCTAGCGAAATTCACATTCGGAGGTTTTTTTTGATCATTTGAGTGAGAGAGTGACTTTTTTTCAGATTATTTTTTTCAAGGAATATACTCTTGATTCGAAGTATGAAGTAAAATAACAAATAAGAACATAATTTTTATATTTTATTTATTATTTTTTGGTCATTAATTAATTATGCCCAGATATGATGAATGAGTTTATTACCTTATAGATTTTATTATTGTTTTATTATAATATTCCACATGATTACTTGTAATGGTATCAAAATTGGTATCTATTGATTTTGTCTTTTGTACCCCAAATCTATGGGAATGAGTTCATAGGATATATACATTGTTTAATTTATAGTGCAAGCTTTATTAATAGCATCAACTTAAATGTATCCCTTATTTAATTTCTCAGTTAAATTCTTAACATCAAAAGGCTGCAGGCCGATTTATTATTGATTATATATAACTCATAATTAATTGATATAAATAAATTTCTATATAATAAATTTTTTATTAGTATTATTATTATTTTTTTAATCTTTTTCTATATAATCATTCCATGAAGCACATAGTTTGAGGGATCGGATGAGGAAATCAAAGAGAATGAGTTTGACTAAAAACACCTATAATAATATGCTGTAATTATTCTACCAACCGAGATATTCTTTCGGTAGGCCGACAATCAAAGAAGATAGGTTCAAATACATTTCTAGTGTTGTTAATAGTGACACAAATTTAATTAGAGAGATCCCACTACTTTACCAATTACCATCATTCGCCCATATATATATAATTAATAATCCATACATATGGTTGGTTAATTACCTGTATATATTGTATCATGCATATGACTGGTTATATTGTCTATTATTAAATATTCCACGCCATTTTATAGGACTTACATATATTTTTTAACGGGAAATTATTTATAGAGTCGTCAAATATATAAGTTCCGTACATTTATTTGTAAAAAATAAGACAAATGTGAGATTTATATAAAAAATCAAAAATCAAAAATTTCATAGTGCTGAGTCTAACTTTTTTTAAAATGAGTGTGTGAGACTTATACACACTAAAATTATATTTAACAGTACTGTTTTTAATTAATTACTTGATCAAATTGGATAATCGAATTCAGAATAAATAAATATAATATTTAATGTTCATATATATTGGGTTTATACTAAAAAAACTCTTAAGATATTAGACAATTAGAGAGTATCTGTAGTACTTCATTTCATGATATTCGTCTCTAAAAATTGATTGCTGATGCCGCCACCCTTTTCACTTTTAACTTTTTTAAGGAAGAAAGAAAACAAAATTCCAAAGGAAAAGGAAACGCACAAGATCATGCTCATTCATTGCGTTATTACTTTCGTGACAAGGAATGAATCTGAGATAATAATCAGAGAATCTGATGTACTGTTCTTACCTCTGAATGATCAAATCCCAATCTAAAACCTTCCCAAAAGCATGCATCAAGATTGCAGAAAAAGGAAAAAAAAAAAAAATACATGAAGAATTGAAGATTATGAAGTACTGACTAAAACTAATTAGCTTTCTTCATGAGAAGCTAAAAATAAAGAACGAATGAGGAGGAGTCTTGGTTTGAAGCTGGAGAACTCAGGCGAAGATTTCTAAGACCATGAAAATGTATGATGCCACGCCGCCGCGGTGGTAGAAGCCTCTCGGTCACCCTTGTAAGCGCCGCTGCATACTCCCTCAAGAGCTCCGCCGCAATTGCCACCATCATCATCTTCTTCCTTAACTTCTTTCTTTTAAGTCTTGAAAAACCAGGCTGCAGGCTTTGAGACCTCAATTCAAAGATGAAAAGCTTCAAAGTCCTAGCTAGCTAGCAATGGCTTTGAAATATAGAAAATTGATTTTGATGGCGATCATGTCAAAACGCAGCCAAATTTATATGATGGTGGGATCGATAATAGTACTACTTTATGATATGTATTGGCATTGAGGAAAAAGAGGAAACATGGTCCCCATGCAATTTGTACTGTTCTAGGTTAGGTTACGCGCCAATGGTAGTAATAATGATTAAGGTTATAATAATTCACCACGTTCTATGTTTGCTGATTCAAATGTTTCTTGTCTTGTGTCAATTGTGTAATCACGTTTTCACTCTTTCCTTTTTCTTTTCTTTTTTTGGCTTATGTGGAGTGAGCCCATTGGAGGATGATATGGTTGCGGAGTGACTTGAAATCATGTTTTTATTTTTTATTTAAAGAATGTAATGCTTTGGTGGCATTATAATTATATTAATTTCCAATAGTTTTTTTTTCTTCGCATATTAATTTCCAATATTGAAGCTATTAACTGATGATGATCTTAGTGACATAAATTAATATTATACTTTTAAGTTTTAATACTATACATTATTATTGTAGATATATATCGTGATTTGATTTGTAAGGACGTGTCATATTTATACTCTTCAAACCGACTTGCAAATAAAAGAACTTACACACACACACGCATATATATATATATATATATATAGTAAGATATGCGATAGCCTTGTGATGTCCTCCAAAGAATATTTTGAGTTTTAGTAATGAATGAAAAATTAATAACCTTTTAATTACTCTTCAACTTCATCGATCTCTCAAACCAAAAGAATATTATTTTTGACGTGTTTCATACGTGCCAGGAGGACTCCTCAGACATCTATGAGGTGGACCAAGAACCTGCAAACATGAAAATAAAGAAGGGAGTTCGGTGGTGATCAGGAGACCCTCCAATACTTGAGCCAATTTTTCTTTTTAGGAAGTATTTATTTTGCTTTACAATTCCGTGAGTTTGATCATACCTTGATTAAGCTTTTATACCAGGTAGTTTGGAGTTTTGTTGCTTTCATCCCAAGGAACTGTCCCATCGTGCCTCATGCTTTGGGTACTTGAATCAATTAGGGGGCATGATACCTTAAAGAAAATAATTAATGCGATGCTAACCTTTGACTCACGTCTCGGCATCCCCTTAGCCAAGTCCAATGAGTCACTCTCTGTCTTCGTGGGGAGAGCCATGGTTATTCTTTTAGCACACATTCACACGAGTACTGCTTCATGACCATCATTTCGGTTGCCTCTTAGCCTGTTGCTGTGACGCCCACCTTCCTTTTCTAATGTAGGAGTCATGGTTACCTCTCTTACACGTTTCCTAGCAGCTGTTTTCTAGGGATTTGAGGAGTTTGCGCCTCCTCGGCCTATCCTGACGGCACCCACCTCTATTTTCTCGAGCAAATGGTGGTTATAGTTTCTCCAACACGCTTCTTGATAGCCACGTGTTGGTGTATGCCACACATGGCAACCCTTGTCGGCATCTCATTAATCTTGGGCTAGGCCGAACAGGCCTCTCGCTTGGTGGGACAAGCCTACCAAAGGCTGTTATCTTTACTTTACTAGTCCGATGGACTTCCCTTTGGACCATGGGATCTCGGATTTTTGGACTAGGCCTTTTTTACCCTCTCCATACATATAATATATATTTATATTTATATGAATGAAAGTGAATGTAGATTCTAAAATGTGAGTAAAATGTGTTTTGGCCTATTTGGGGTTGTGGTAAGTCCTTAAATAGTTTTAAAAGATCTTTTTAGCTTAATCTCAAATAAGCTAAAAAAAAAAAAAATACCTTTGAGAAAAAATATCATTTTGATGATTTTCCTTAAATGTATTTTTCTGGATAATGCAGAACGTAATTTGAATTTTAAAAAGACTGTCAATGGATGAAAATACTAATATAATTTTCAGATAATTACAACTTTCAAACTTTCAAGGATATAGTCAAAATTTTTAAAAATTAAACTAATTGTAATTTCTATATTAGAGAGCGCTTTTTTAATAGTGTTTCCAAATAAGCGTAACATGTTTGAAAGTGATTTAAACATATATTTACCAAGTAGTAAAAAACGTCTTAATAGTAGAACTTATTACTTAAGTTATAAGCTAGATAAGTCTTAAAACTATAAGCTATATTTCTCATCGCAATCCCAAACATGCACTAATCAGTATAAATCTTTACAAAACAGATCATCTATAAGATAATAAAACCATCTCAATCCATCTCATCTCATATTATTTCATTATTACAATTTTCACAAATTCCTACATAAAATACGATAAACAATTCAACATTTTCAAATCTCAAAATAATAATAATATTGAAAAAAATATTTTAATAATATTTTATTCAACTTTCATATAAAATTATCTCATCTCATCTCACTATCCAAACCCCACCTTAATAGAGACATAAACAATTAATGATTGTTTTTAGATGGTATATTCTCATGAACACAAGCTCGCCATAGACTTCAGAGAATTAAGATTGATGATCAGCACAAGCAACGACTTAACTTGTCGTACGCGTCTTGCTAACATATACAACTCAAAGTTCAGTGTTAAAAAGCAAGCAGAAACTCCCAGCTCTTATCTTCATGTGGAAGTGCTAGCTTTTAGATCACGAAAGTTTGATTGTGAAAGTTGCCCACATTATTATTTCCTATTTATTCTCGATTTAATTCAATTTTTGATACTATGTTGATTTCAATTCACCATTAATACGAAATCAAACTCGGACTTATTCTTGAGTAATACCAGATATAGAACTATAAGAAAAACAGGTTTTTGTGACTAATTTATTATAACTAACAAACTGAATTGGTTGCAAATAGTTTGTATTTGTAACCAATTCAGTCTGTTGGTTGCAATAAATTGATCGCAAAAGTCTATTTTTTTTGTAGTTAATTCTAAAGTATGCAAGGCAAGCTCTGTGCATTCCCTCGAGAAAATTGTTGGACCTACTATTAAAAAAATAATTTTTTTATGTAGGTATCATACTTATTCATTAAAAAAAAAAAAAAAATGTAAAACTTGTACACCGTATCCTAAAACTGCAAATGTCATTTCTTTTTATTCGTTGTGCGCTACTTTCACAAAAATAATTCAATTATGATAAACCCCCTAACATGCTTAATTGCTTAAAAAAAAAAAAAATGCTTAATTGACTTATGAATCTACGGCCATCTGTGCACCAGTACAACAGGCGATTCCGCGCATGCCTGCCTAATATGCTGACCCTTTTGGGATTAAGTTCAAAACAGGTGAAAGATCATCTTGTTCGGATCTAACAAAATCATATAGGATTAGGCAAAAATGAAAGATCTCTTCAAATTCATGTCTAAATTTGAGGGTCTCAAATGAAAAAGTAAAAACCAAAAAGTCTAATGCTTGAAAAAGCTGAAGTATTTACAGATGACGATCAGATACGCATGACGAATGACGTAGTTTGCCAAATTTAGACTCGATCGATGACTTGGTTGGTTGGATCAATGACAAGAAAACTAAGCATGAGTACTGGTTCCTCATGAATTTGCTAGTTTAGAGTGAATTGGATCTGGTGAAGACCTTCTTCCATGCTAATTTCCAGCTTAGAGATCGAACCAGGGTCAAGGGTAAAGAAAGCTTGAAGTGACGATCTCTTGGAGAATATTCATGTGATTTAGGTGATGGTGATGATTCTTCTTCCAATAAAGTGATATTATTAATGTTGTCTTCTGGATTCCAGAAACGAGCTTCTTTCCTCTTGCCTCTAATGGTGGCCAGCACATTGTATTTGTTGCAAATTCCCCACACCGTCACCTTCTGTTGATTATAATCCACATTTACTGAGTATATCCCTGCCATGCACCATATAATATAAATTAAGTGTACATTTTTAGTACTCATTTATAATTTTAAATGAGGCAAATAAGGCTGCAGATTACTTAGCAAAATTTGCTTTGAATATAAAGAAAGATTTAGTTTGGATGGAAGATAGCTCTAAGAGTCTGTATAGTTTGATTTTACAAGAAAAAATTGTAATTGATTCAACTTAATGAAATTTTGAGGTATGTTTTGATTCAAAAAAAAAAAAATTATAATTTTAAATTAACCTTATATTTATCATTATTATATAAGAGTAATATACTTCTATGGAAGATCAGTTTAGGCTATAAAATCTTTATAAAAATAAAAATATATTGTCTTATTCCTTGGTAAATTACCAAATTTTGGGCAAGTCTACCCAAGAATGAAAATAGATGGAAGTCTTTCTAGGTCTTTGGGCTTGGGCCTTTTAGAAAATTATATTCATGCCCATCCCTAGTCCAAGCCTAGGTACAAGAAATCCCTAGTCCAAGCCTAGGCACAAGTAGCTAGGCTATTTCAATTACTAACAAAACATATATTTTGTTTGGATTCGAAATTCACATCAATTTATATCATTTTATCATTATAATTTTTTTAAATTTACATATAAAATATAATAAACAATTCAATTTTTTTAAATATCAAAATAATAATAATATTAAAAATAATATTTTATTCAACTTATCTCTGAATTCAAAATATTCCAACACGTGAAATATTTAATTATTTTCAGAAATGTAGAGTTAAAATTCATATTTAGAACTTCTACTCTAACTACATGAAATCACTATTTGTCCAAACTGATTGAAATAAATAAATTCTAATATTTATTATATTTATCTTAACATAGATCATTAATTTAACTTCAATATTGGTCCATTGGCAAAATATTTATTTCCAATAAAAAATAAGAAAAGACTGAAGATTTTTATGCATTCTCATCACCTTGTAATTTAATTAGTAGGGAGAGCAATATCATGAAGTAGATGTTTAAGAATTAAATTCGGTGAATAAATTATTACCTTTGAGATGGGATAAGGTCTTCTTGATTTTCTTCTCACACCCGTAAGAATACAGAGGCACCATCATCTCCACGTACTGTGCTTCCACATTCTTGGAAGCAGGAACAATTTGCATGTCCGCCATTAATGAAAGCTTGCCCAACTTAACACCCAAAATAACTACTACGTACGTACTCGATCTGTATAATGATGTTGAAAGCGATCGATTAGAATTCTTGTTTCTTCTGATCAACTATAAGTACTTTGTTGATCGTTATCTCTATAGGACTTATATAGTTGCACTATATATCGAAAGAGAGAAATAAATAAGTCTACGATGGATAATCCTAGCTAGCTAGCTAGATTCCCTAGAAACCCAAAGCTCCGGCCTTCTTTCCTGTCTTTCCTTTACCTTTTCCTTTTGGTTGGTTTTCATGACGTTTTGATCAGGCATGGGTGAAGAGGATTAGGCTCAAAAAGAGACTTTTGTTGTTGAAAAAAACTCTCGTTTCCAATGGATATTGGGCTGATGACTTGGATGAGTGCGAAGCTGTGTCAGCATACATCGATCTCTTTCTACTTAAGCAAAAGTGCATGCATTGTATTCAGCAGTACCTTTTTCATGGGGATTCGATCGATAGTCACAGATGTTAGCTCCCATGTGGGTTGTTTTCCTTTCCTTATGGATGAAGTTGGCCGCTAGCTGCTTAATTAATTAATTTGTGGTATCGGAACTTGCATGGGAAACTTTGAGATTAATATAAACTTAAATATTGTATAATATCGATTAAAGTTGATCTTTCTGTTCACCACTAGCAAACGAAGGAGAATTAAAGGGAAATCATGATGAAGTTTAAATTAAGATGATGATGTTCCTTTCGATTTTATGTATCTAAAGTTCATGCAATTTTTATATATGCTAAAGTAATCGACGCATCATCATCATCTTCATTTTCTGCGCTCATTGGTTATCCCGGCATGCACATGCATTCTTTCATTAGATTTGCAAAGAGTTAGCTACACATGCAGATCCCTGCATCCAATTTTTTAATTTTAAGAAATACTTTAATCATTGTTGAGGAATAATCTCACATTATTTGTGGATAAAGTTTTGCACATGTTTATTAGCAATGAGCAATTTTCTCTTGTAGAACTGATTTTATGAGATGAGTTAGGCTCATGAATTTCTTCATGGTATCAGAGCTTGCCACAGGAAGAATGAGAGCCCATACTACTTACCCTGTGATAAGAACCAGAAAAAATACTGACCTGCATGTGAGGGAGGGTGTTGAGAAATAATCTCACATTGCCTGTACAGGCAATGTGAGATTATAATTGATCGCTTTCAGTATCAAATTTCCAAATTTGATCAGAATTTGAGGATTGCTCATTGTTTATAAACATGTCCAAGACCTTGTCTACAAATTTCCAGTTTCCTGGAAGAGATTTTATTCCTAGCTATGACATGTAACGTCCATAATGCATATATATCAACAATATGAGTCTATATATGAATTAATATATATATATATATTTAGTGTCGACATATTATAAGAGATTCTCTGACCGAATTGAATATTATAGTACTACTCCAATTTTTAAAGAGAGACACTCGAATATTGTGTAGATATTCATAGAATCAATTGCGCCCACACTTAACTTGTTGCATGGACCTGTCGGCAGCCTTCATGACATTCTAAACAAAAGTTGCATCGATCCTGGCCTTCATAAAATTCGTGGGAACTAGTGTATCTTATAATAAATATATCAAGGTGTACGTGCTTACAAATTATAAAAGCATATCACATGGGATTTTTGGTGATTGCTTCTGTTGCCTGCCATATCTCTGGCCGGGGACCATACAATATGATCACATGAGTATAATATATGGTTGCATATATTCATCAAACATTTGCATACTGTCTGTTCAACTGCATTCATAAAGGAGCCAGCCGGCTGGGCCATGTCATAATTTAAATTGTCTGTATCAAGTAATGTTACATACAGTCGTGAAATGCATAAGTTAGCGTTGTGCATTCGCTTTAAAAAAGAGTTGGATCCACTATTAAAAATTTAATTTTTTTATGTAGATTCCATATTTATTCATTTTTTTTCAAAATGATTGCGCGGCGCTTGCACATTCAAGATTGCAACTATCATTTCTCAACTCATAATAACCAAAGAAAAAAGGCAAATTAAGGATGCATTAATATTGAACAGACATTAATATTCTTAATTATCAGATTGATTGAATGCATGGTCATCATTTATATATAAGCTAGCATGTATGATCTACAATATCATATAAAGATATACAGAATGATATATTATTAATCATAATTTGCATCTAATTACATTGATTTGAGACCTCACATGCATACATGAGTACCACCGAACTTCCCTAAAACTCTCATCACGATCGAGTGGTAGTAGTACTGGTGCTGGGTGCTGCTAGCTGCTAGCTCATGCTAGCTGCTGCTCCTCATGTCGAACACTTTACATTATCATATTTATATGATCATGACAGGCTCACAGCATATTTTGATATTATAATAAAAATGAACAAAATGATGATATAATTAATTAATTATGAAATGCAACACGCATTGGGGTTCTCATCGCTGAAGAGCTGAGGAGGTGGGATTCGTTCCATCACATAGACTGGCTCGTAATAGTACATCATCCTCTTCATACCCTCCTCATGATCAACGACTACGACGTTGCTGCTTTCTTCTGCTTCTCCTCCTTCCTTCTTTGCCTCTAATTCCTTGCTTTCTTTGTCGCCCACCTTGTCTTCTTTCTTAGCTTCTTCATCTTCTGGTGGTTTTTCTTCTGCTTTTGCTTCTTCTGCAGGCTTCTCGGCTTCTTTATTTTCGTCCTTCTTCTCGGGCTCGGGCTCAGGCTCGGGCTGTGGTACAATTCGAGCTTGCTTTTTGGTGCGCCTATAGACATAGTCCACAAGCTTTTCTGCTTCCATGGTCCCCGTAACCATGACCTTTCCAGTACCAAGCTCCGTCACGGCTGTTTGAACTCCTATATGCAAACGACATTTATAATATTAATGAATTTCATCGAGTTTCATAATGATGGTAGATGAAGAAGCAAATTAATGGTATTCATTTTGAACATGGAAACCTGCTAAAAGTTTTAGCAACCAATTCTTAGGAGCCAGATGGTTACATCCAGCCCACATGATCAGACTTCAGACATAGCCAGATTAATCAATCATCGAGAAATGATCGATGTATATGCAATTATTTTTATAATTTCTTTACCATTTTGTTTTAATTAAATTGAAGTCATTTATGTAAAATCCGAAATCCAAAATTATATGGAAAACTTAAAAAAAAAATAGTACTTTTGATGAAATGTCACCACTATCACATTAACATATGGGTGATGCTACTCCACCACTGGGAGCTCCCGCTCCCGTAATTAGTTTTTTTTTGGTATTTTTTTTTTACTTTTTTTATAAGTATTTTTTAATACTTATAAATATTTAAAAAAAATCATAAAATTATTAAAAACTACTTACTTAATTAATAGGTAAACAAAAATAATTAAAAAAAATTAAAAAGTCCCAATGGGCCGATAGTAACTTCTAGCGGGAGCCACGAACGGGAAGAGTAGCATTTTTTCTTTACTATATAAATATATATATATTTATAGTACCTCTCATTTTGAGTATCTTCCTCTTAAGTTGTTCAGCACAGGCCTCACAGTGCATGTCTACAATGAGTTCCACTGTTATTAATCCAGATACCTAGAGCACAAAACCAGTACACGCATGTGAGTTAAATATGTTGGTAAAAAAGTGAGAACTTCCATTTTTTTTTTTTTTAATTTTTTCTTCAGTTCTAAGTAAAGACCTGGGAAGCAACAACTTCTGGGATGGGTTCACCCTCAGATGCTGGCAATGGGGATAGGACTTTGGCTCTTCTTTTCGTCTTTTTCATGATTTTCATGCACACAGCTTGAGGCTCCACTATTCCCTTTATGGTCACTTCGTTTTTAGCCATGTCTACCTCAACCCCCTCCACTCCTGATACCATCCATATACGTCAGGATTAAATATACAAATAAAACGGGAGAGAGAGAGAGAGAGAGAGAGAGAGAGAGAGAGAGAGAGAGGAACCTCTAATTCCCATTAGGGTCTTCTCAATCTTCTTGGCACATCCAACACAATGCAAGTCCACGTACAAGACAAATGGAGATGGTGGTTTTGGCTCTTCCTTCTCCTCTGGCTTCTCTTCCTTCTTCTCCTCTGTTTTCTCTTCTTTCTTCTCCTCTGGCTGAGCCTCGGTCTTAGCTTGTTCCTATCATATACAAATAAAAAAACAATCAACAAATATTAGAACAAATTAAATGCAGCCTGAAAATAGTCAAAACTCATGGGAATGAATTAGAAACACTTGAAAAATACAAAAAATCACCTGTTTAGTTTCTTCCCCCATATCTCTCAATCAAGAATGAGATATCAAACTCAAGTTGTTTAATATATAGGGAAGAATTTAAAGGACGAGAAAGGAAAGGAGAAGGAGCGAGAGGAGGGTAACAATGAAATGAGAGTGATTATATATATATGCAGATCAAGGCGAAAGTATAATGGATGGACGGTGGGAGAACCAGCAAATAAAGCAGAAAACTGTGGGATTCCTGAGCACATGCAGTGCCACCAAGTGTACAAAGAGGTGCTTAGTTTAATATTTAGTTTCTATAGTTTATTTCGAACCCCAAGGCTGAAGATCTAGGGTAGAACAGGGAAAGAGGAGTGTGGCAGGGTCGGCAGATTTATAGAGAAGAGAAGAGAAGAG
>QEOT01003842.1:113306-137756 GCA_003123785.1 Pterocarya stenoptera
GAGAGAAAAATGGGTGAGTCCAAAGAGGAAAAGAGAGAGTGGCCATCGAAAAAGATAGTAGTACTTTATATCACCCACCGACCGGTGGATTTTCGTGAGGTGGTGAAGCGTCAGACATGTGTAGCCATCTTACGTGAAAATAGGCATGCATGTACACCCAATGGAAAGTGGTTCGGACACTCTGAGAGTCTGACCTTAGGTAATTATTTAATGACAACTCCCTATACAAATAGATTATACAAAATTTTTTAAATAGAAAATATTTTAATCGTAAAGGGATTATACAAAAATAAATTCACAAACTGACGTATCTTTATTGAATCCGTTAGATTTACTTTATAATAAAAGTAATTTTAAAATCTAACATACAAAATCACATTAACTGTGTGCCACAGAGCTGATTATACAAAGAAAACAAGCTATATATATAGGAATCTTTTTCTGGTTGTATTCAGTTTTTTTGGCAATATGAAATATGTATATTTTGATCGGTAAATCTCATGCATCTGCATCTGATCAAGAGAGACAAAATAATAAAAACATTAAGAGTTTTTGTGTAAGGGCTATATATGCAGGCTTTCTAGAAATACCATAAAAACAATTTGTTTTTGAAAAATATAGATAAATAAAATCACAATAATTTATACTTTTAAGTAATCTAGATTTTTATTAATCCAACTAATAATATTAATCTTCATCTTAAATCTCATCATTGACAGTCACTTCTATTGATTTGACACATTATAAGTGGTTTAATACGTTTACCATTTAAATGGATATGTACATATATAAAATGTGTCACATGATCATTAACATATGTCATCAAGGATAATAAAAGAGAAATATTTTAGTTACACAAAGATTCTATAAAAATATATTTACAAATTGACATAACTTGATGTAATATGTTAGATTATAAAATTATTTTTATTGTAAAATAAATCTAGCATATCATATCATATAAAGTAAAGTCAATTTATGAATTTAATTTTGTAGGTTCTGATAACAAAATTTAAAATGAAGAACAACATTTTAATCTAATATTTAGGATCTATTAGTTCCCCCCTTCACATAATTAGTTGCTAAGCAAATTAAGCACTTTTACATTATTTTCCATGACCTCTTTTTTTAATTGGGATGGATGAAACGTGGGGATTGAAAACGTGTAAGGTTTTACGTGTAAATCTATGCATACACACATAGAAAGTTGATATCACGTGGGCTGCTGCATGCTGTCTTTCAAACCACACAAAGCAGCTCAATCAACTGATCTGCTAGCCATCTGCTTTTCCCTTTCAGTAACTACTACGTACTTCCATTCTCTTGCTGTCATTTTGGGTTATCGTAAAGCAGCAAGTACTTCCTGTTGGCTTTACGATGCTGATCTGCGCGTTTCTTTCTTACCAAACTGCACCAACTTTGGGGATTGGTTTTCTTTTTTCTCCTCAAAAGTTTGATTTTTGATAGAGAAAAATGGGACCAAAATGAAGAATTTTACGTACAAAATACATAAAGAGAGCCTCGCCGGCACCCCCCAACTTTCTAAGGGCAGGTTAACGCATGCGTATGAATCAGCTAGCTAGTCATCATGTACATAGGACATTAACTGATCAGATCACCTCATTTTGAAAAAAGGTTTGGGATAACATCTCAACCACTTAAAACTTTAATTTCCATGGTAAGACACGAGATTTCAACAACCAATTCATATATATATGAATATATATTTATATATAGCGTCTTTATTAATTCTGATGCGAAAGTGTGACAAAGGTACTCCAGCCAAAAAGATCAAAGGCAAACTAGTTCAGATCAGAATTTAGGTTGACCTCCTTTAGATCATCTTTTGCATGCATTAATGAATAAGCTAATTAATTTAGAATATATGAGTCGATCAATCTGATATATAGATCATGGGCAGGCGGCCAGCTGATTAGGATCAGATTCTCATGGCAGCTGGCCATACTACTGATTGCTTAGCCTAGTTAATAAAGCCATCATAATATAAAACGTTGGCATGTACGACATGATCTGTTTAATAAAACGGTGCAATTTGAAGATAGAAATGATTTTCGAAACATAAGACCTTCTTCTTCTCTCAAAAAATAATTTTTTAAAAATTTTTTTTCTAATAAAAAAAGCTGTTGGTATGCGATTTGGTGCACCAATCGCTTGTACCTAGCAATGCTCTTTATCATGTATTGTTGGAGACAAAGTAGTGCAATCATACTCAACCACCCATTTATTTAGCTTTCGTATTTTGAGAGCCAAATTATATGCATGATTTTTTCTCCCACCCACATTCATGATTGCATAACCAAATAATTTTCTCCAAAAATACCATTAAAAGGACATGAGTACTGCTGGCATTGGCTATAGTTCTGGATTGCTATCAAGTTCTAATTTGTTGCATGAAAACAGGTGAAGGATTGAAGATCAGAAAGATTAGACCACTGGTAATTGCATGGTCTATACATGAGTTCTAGCCTTTTCCTTGAAAATAAAAAATTATTTTTCCTCAAGGACCACAATGCTGATTATGATGCGAGTCATGGTCACAACTTTCAACTGTAATTAACGGTGATCTCCTCAATGACTTCAGTTATTTTTGTGTATTTTTTATGTACTTTACTGATGTGATTGGTTAAAGTAGTTATTTTATATTAAAAAATGACGCAACCAATCACATTAGTGGAGTGTGTAAAAAAGTGCACAAAAATAACTGCGCATAGAGTTTTTGTCTCAAAATATATTATTGCATTTTTTGTGTAAGGGCTATATATGCAGGCTTTCTAGAAATACCATAAAAACAATTTGTTTTTGAAAAATATAGATAAATATAATCACAAGAATTTATACTTTTAAGTAATCTAGATTTTTATTAATCCAACGAATAATATTAATCTTCATCTTAAATCTCATCATTCACAGTCACTTCTATTGATTTGACACATTATAAGTGGTTTAATACGTTTACCATTTAAATGGACATCTACATATATAAAATGTCACATGATCCTTAACATATGTCGTTGAGGATAATAAAAGAGAAATATTTTAGTTACAAAGAAATTCTATAAAAATATATTCACAAACTGACATAACTTGATACATGTGATATGTTAGATTATAAAGTTAATTTTATTGTATAATAAATCTAACATATCATATCATATAAAGTAAAGTCAATTTATGAGTTTAATTTTGTAGGTTCTGATAACAAAATTTAAAATGAAGAACAACATTTTAATCTAATATTTAGGATCTATTAGTTACCCCTTTCACATAATTAGTTGCTAAGCAAATTAAGCACTTTTACATTATTTTCCATGACCTTTTTTTTTTTTTAATTGGGATGGATGAAACGTGGGGATTGAAAACATGTGTAAGGTTTTACGTGTAAATCTATGCATACACACATAGAAAGTTGATATCACGTGGGCTGCTGCATGCTGTCCTTCAAACCACACAAAGCAATTCAAACAACTCTGCTAGCCATCTGCTTTTCCCTTTCAGTATAACTACTACGTACTTCCATTCTCTTGCTGTCATTTTGGGTTATCGTAAAGCAGCAAGTACTTCCTGTTGGCTTTACGATGCTGATCTGCGCGTTTCTTTCTCTCAAATAGTACGTAGTTTTATATAGCTAGCGATGGGATAATATGGTTTCCTTAAACATGATATATCGCCACCACCTTACCAAACTGCACCAACTTTGGGGATTGGTTTTCTTTTTTCTCCTCAAAAGTTTTATTTTTGATAGAGAAAAATGGGACCAAAATGAAGAATTTTACGTACAAAATACATAAAGAAAGCCCCGCCGGCACCCCCCAACTTTCTAAGGGCAGGTTAACGCATACGTATGAATCAGCTAGCTAGTCATCATGTACGTAGGACATTAACTGATCAGATCACCTCATTTTGAAAAAAGGTTTGGGATAACATCTCAACCACTTAAAACTTTAATTTCCATGGTAAGACACGGGATTTCACCAACCAATTCATATATATATATATATGTATATATATATAGCGTCTTTATTAATTCTGATGCGAAAGTGTGACAGAAGTACTCCAGCCAAAAAGATCAAAGGCAAACTAGTTCAGATCAGAATTTAGGTTGACCTCCTTTAGATCATCTTTAATTCATCTTTTGCATGCATTAATGAATAAGCTAATTAATTTAGAATATATGAGTCGATCAATCTGATATATAGATCATGGGCAGGCGGCCAGCTGATTAGGATCAGATTCTCATGGCAGCTGGCCATACTACTGATTGCTTAGCCTAGTTAATAAAGCCATCATAAAATAAAACATTGGCATGTACGACATGATCTGTTTAATAAAACCGTGCAATTTGAAGATAGAAATGATTTTCGAAACATAAGACCTTCTTCTTCTCTCAAAAAATAATTTTTTTAAAATTTTTTTTCTAATAAAAAAAGCTGTTGGTATGCGATTTGGTGCACCAATCGCTTGTACCTAGCAATGCTCTTTATCATGTATTGTTGGAGACAAAGTAGTGCAATCATACTCAACCACCCATTTATTTAGCTTTCGTATTTTGAGAGCCAAATTATATGCATGATTTTTTCTCCCACCCACATTCATGATTGCATAACCAAATAATTTTCTCCAAAAATACCATTAAAAGGACATGAGTACTGCTGGCATTGGCTATAGTTCTGGATTGCTATCAAGTTCTAATTTGTTGCATGAAAACAGGTGAAGGATTGAAGATCAGAAAGATTAGACCACTGGTAATTGCATGGTCTATACATGAGTTCTAGCCTTTTCCTTGAAAATAAAAAATTATTTTTCCTCAAGGACCACAATGCTGATTATGATGCGAGTCATGGTCACAACTTTCAACTGTAATTAACGGTGATCTCCTCAATGACTTCAGTTATTTTTGTGTATTTTTTATGTACTTTACTGATGTGATTGGTTAAAGTAGTTATTTTATATTAAAAAATGACGCAACCAATCACATTAGTGGAGTGTGTAAAAAAGTGCACAAAAATAACTGCGCATAGAGTTTTTGTCTCAAAATATATTATTGCATTTTTTATATGTCTCAACTTGGGAGAACGAGCTTTTGTTGATAGGAAAAAAATATTTTTTTTTTCTTTAGTATACACCGTAGGGATTATGAATCATTTCTGTATAATTGCGAATTGGAAATCTTAAAAAACATACAGAATTAGTGGAAAGACTAAATCATTGGAGGATGTGGCAATTAGTGTTGTGGGCCAAGAAGAATATTAATTACTAAACACAGGCCAAGAAACGAACATAACAAGTGTCTTTTTCATTACCACTATGGCACATGGCATGCACAATTTCGTACTGATAATTCTGTTTTATCTTGTATTTTTGGAAGGGTTAAATTGTTAGATCGGCTAAGATATTCATGATGTTCTTTGACAACTGAGAGCAACAATATCATCTCTAACAATAATGCTGGCCGCTTAAGGTTTGAAAGCTAGGTTGACAGTGACCGTTAAGTACTAGATGAAATGAGCTTTGCTATTTATCATCCCCATACACTACATACCATTTTTTTTTTGATTTTTTAAAATATTTTTTTTGATTTTATTCTTCTTAAACTTATTTTATTTTTCTACTCATCATCTATATACCACACATTTGGTAAGAGAATAAAATAAAATAAAATAAAAGTGTGGTGTGGTGTGTGGAGATGATGAATAGATTTTTTTATTTAAATAAGAAAAATTATTCTCATCAGCTACTATTCACTATCCCACACCTCACATCCTATGAAAAACACTTCCACACTCTATGAAAAAAAAAAAAAAAAGCTGTGGGTATGGGGTGTGAGAGTGAATAGTGACTGATGAGTAGAATTCCTATTTGGATAAAGGGTTACAGTGAAACTTGGAGAATTAATTGTCATATAAAATAAAATCTCTTTAAAAGTATGAGAAATAATGTCACGTTGGATGTCTTGGCTGAAATGGAACCACAAATCTTGCTGTGGAGAGAGAGAGAGAGTACATGAATGGGTCCTAAGATATACAGATTGTGGAAAAGAAAGACAACATGCACTGTTTTGTGTAAAGGGAGTCCTTTATTTCTTAATTATTGCTTGTTTTTAGTCAAAATTTGTGGTCTTAAACTTGCCTTTGTTTTAACTTTCGATACAGTATGGGAGATTTAAGAGTTTGGAAAGTGATTTAGATCTTTGGGTGCAATGTATGCACATTGCATAGTAGAGAACAGGTTGGGTGAATCTCCACCTGTCCAATACTGGGCCATTTACACCATGGTCCACTGTGTTAGTGGTAGTGATAGCAATATTTCTGTAGATTATCCCAATCTGCAAGGTGCCCTTGCCCCCACCAGAGTCCAGAGATATGCAACATGGAAACTTACACATAAAAACTAGCAAGATGAGACCCATATCATGAGATTAGGAATTAGATTGTTCCCTTCTTATATCCTGGAAAATTGTGGAATGTACTGTTTTGTGGCAATCCTTGCAGCTACATTTTGGAGACCTTTAGGTCTAGAGAAGGCCGATTAACAAGGGGATAGGAGACATCCCAGATAAAGTTCCCATTTTGTCTGATCAAATAAATTAGAGAACAATAAAGTGGGGGATAAAATTATACCAGAAACACTTTCGCCAAGCAACAAGTTGGGTGCCAGGGCGGTGCCAAATGGCCACTGGCACCCGCATCACAATTTCACATAATATATTATATACCTAAACAAAGTTTCCAATCAATCTATAACCAGCTCGGGCAAACCCGGATATCCAATAAAAAGAAAATACAGAGGTCTCTGATAAGCAACCACCATATTTGCAACCACCTGGACATGGTCTGTGTGTGCGAAGAGTGTAATATACAGTGAATGAAGTTTAGCTAAAATTCTTCACAAGTATATGCGCATTCTTTCCTTGAATCCACGAAGTTTAGGAACACACAGCATTATCAAATCAGCATTGTGTCATCCACACCATATTCTGAATCTTTATTCCAAGACGTGTTGGTGCTCACTCAGATAAATCTCAGCAAGGGCGGTGTGTAATGCAGCACCAATTGGAAGGACATCCTCATCAAGAAAGAAGTAAGGAGAATGTGGGGAGTGAACTGAACCCAATTCATCGTTTCTAATTCCAATGCTAAGCATAACTCCAGGAATCAGTTCTTGATAGAAGGCAAAGTCTTCACCTGCCAGCACCTTAATACCAACCTTGACATTCTCGGGTCCAAGCAAAAGTTTTCCAACCTTCTCGACATGCAGATGCAATCTCTCATCATTTACGACAGCAGGATATAGTGGAAAATATTCTTCTTTCATGTCAATATATGCATTACATCTGTATACAGCTGCCTGTCCTTCAATAACCTATAACCAGCCCCCAATTATATGGTTACCGCAAACTTAGAAACCAATTCTTTCACTTGACTGAATATATTTATCTTTTCAACATACATGTTTGCCATGGACATCTTGAGTTACTAATATCACGAGAATGAAGCCCAAGGAAAAAACGCTATAAGCCGATAGAAGAAATGCTATGGGGATAAATGTGGTTGGAAGATTAAGACAATTCCAAAAAGCTAACAAATTAGTTGCATCTGGGGGTATATCTTGAAACACCATTTAAATGCAAATAATAGTGTCAAGGTGGAAAAGTGGCAATGTTATCTCCGATGTTAAGGTCAATTTCCCATGAGATGTGTAAATAGCAGCCAGTGCAGCATGGAGAATTTAACATAGGAAATATAAAAAATAAATGAAAAAATTTATTCTACAAAGGGTTTTCATCTATATATTTTTAACAGATTCATTTCTTAAGTTGTGTTATAGACCGTTGGACCAGCAAAATCTTTCTTTTATAAAGCCAAGGGTGAAAAGTGTTAAGGTATGGTATGGTACCTCTATCAACCGGCGCCTGAGTTGGTGCAAGCCTTTAGTTGTTAGACTCCTCAAAGTGCCCCCAAATTCAACATACGATGGAATAACATTAAATGCAGTACCACCTCTCATGTAAGTAACAGATAGCACCTTCAGCAAGAAACTAACTATTAGCATTATATCACACTCGATATTACATACACTTTAAAATCACCATAAACTTCATTCTTGCATAGCTGTCCTGAATGATTTTGAAAACAACAAACAAGCAGCATGAAGACTTCCTCTTACAGTTAGTAATGGTGATGAAAATGTACCAAAGGTACGGTATGGGAGTTGAAAGATAAGATTAGGATAATAGAGGAAGATATAAACCCTACTGGATGAAGGCTTTAAAACTTGAGATGTTAAAGCATCCAACCCAAAAGATTAAGGTACCAGGTGGAAAGGCCAACATGTACATAAACCATGACTAGGGCACATCCAAAATGTGGGACTTCTTCTAAAGGGGGTTACTTGAAAAGACTGAGGATAGGGCATACCAGACTATCGAGGGGATCAGTTTCTCTCGAGATGAGCTGTTGCAATGCCAAAATTGCAAATGATGCAGCAAGAACTGGATCAACAGTTATGTGGGGCTTTGCTGCATGCCCACCTTTTCCCACTATTTTTGCTTCAAAGATGCATGCAGCAGCAGCAGCAGGCCCTGAAACAGATGCTATACTACCCGTGGGTAGAGTGTAATCAACGTGCATTCCAAATATCGCTTCAGCATCATTAAGGGAGCCTTCTTTTATCATGTGAGATGCACCAGCACCTCCCTCCTCAGCAGGTTGGAAAAGAAGTCTTACAGTTCCCTTCAATATCAGAAAAAAAAGGGGTTTTAGATTAACATGTCTACAAGCTTAGTTGGGCAAGTTTGAGTACCACCTCTTCTAGAATTACAGAAGAATGTCAACAGATAGGTGGAAGCTATAAATTGATAGAATTTAAGGGGCTATGTTAATAGGATCGTTTACTTATTAAAAAAAAGGGGGTATGTTAAAATTTAATTAGTTTTGTCACTGAAACAACAAAATATGCAATTGGTCTGTGGCATTTAGAAGAAAATTCAAGGCGCAATAGCCTTTATCTGTATTTCTTTATTCATTTATTTATTTCCCTTTCTTTTTCTTTTCTTTTTCTTTTAAAATGGGATATTTGGTAGGAATTCCAGCATCATCCAGGTTTCTTGAAGGCCAAGTTCTTCATCTGTTTCCTCAACCTATAGTTACAATAGTGAAATGGTTATTCAATCGTCCTTTCTCTTATGCGAATCTAATTCTATCAAAAATTACAAGTACACTAGATAATTCCCTTCCAAAGTTTTCTTGCACTTTGACAACTAAACAAAGGTCAGTAAGCCCCTTGAGATGCCTACGACTGGCAACAAAAATAACTCCCCACTTAATTTTATTGGCTGCGGTTTTCAAACAAATATCTGCCACTGTTCTAATAGTAGATAAACATTCTTTTTTAACCAAAAAGAAAAACATATGTATTAACGTAAGAAAGTATCAGATCCTGATATTACAATATAATACCAACCTTGAGTTTGTCTTTCCGTTGATTAAGCAACTTAGCAGCTCCAAGTAGCATTGTCGTGTGAGCATCGTGTCCACACCCGTGCATTTTACCGTCAATCTTGCTCTTATGCTCCCAATCAACAAGCTCCTACACAACATTCGCTATGAAATATACCCAGAACTAGCAAAAGCCTACATTTAAAACAGAAAATGCCTCAAACAAATGAAACAAAGTGGAATTCTGGATATCGCTCATTTACTTGCAAAGGCAGGGCGTCCGTGTCTGCTCGAAGAGCGACAACAGGGGGAGAACCCGAGCCAATCTGCGCAACGATGCCGGTTTTGGCAAGTGGGTAGGAGTAAGAGATGCCAAGCCTTTCGAGTTCTCTGCGGATGAGAGCGCTGGTGTTGTGTTCTTGGAAACAGAGCTCTGGGTGTTCATGGATTTTCCTTCTTATCGAGACCAGCCAATCTTTTTCTTGCTGGGCAGAGCTTTGAAGCTGTTCAGCGTAATCAGGGTCCTGGGAGCTCTGGATTGGAGAAAAGGAAGTGAGCGTCAAGAGCGCAACAAGAAGAAGAGTTTGGAAGACCAAGAAGGTATGCATCTTGGCCTGCAATTCCATGGACGACTATGGCTTCAATTGCCAGGAAAATTGATTTTTGTCACCGGAGGAAATTGCAGATACCTATGCATCTGTCACAGATCAAAACTTCAACTTCAACATCAGCACGATGAGGGTGGTGATACTGTTGACTCGCGCGTTGGTTTTCTTTTGTAGATAACTGCAACATTATATACCCAAAAAAAAATACATAAAAAACACTCAATTCAAAATAAAACTAAGTGACATATCAAATAAGTATTTAAAATTATTTTTTTAATTTCAAATAAAGATAATTTTATAAAATTAAAATGACGTCAGTGATTATAAAATTAAATTTTTATTAAATAAAATTAATTTTTTAATTTTAAATAAAGATGATTTTACAAAATTAAAATTACGAAATTTATTAAATAGATTTAACTCAATTTATAATTAAATTTTTCTTAAATTATGAAATTAAATTTTTATTAAATAGATTTAACTCAATTATTTTTTTAACTGTATGCATAATTATCGAAAAGCAATTTCTCCAATGCCAAAGTAAAAGTTTTTCGACTGTGGCTTTTAGTTGTAGTTTTATAGCCTATTTATCAGGCTATATTAAAACTGCTTTAAAGCGACATCCCCTTGTGGGATTGGGTTGGAGTCAAATTTTTTACTTAAGAATCTTTCTTTTTATTTTTGTTTTAGTTGCTACTTTTGTTGCGTTTGAAATGATTATTGGAAACTCTCACTTCACTGAATCTTGTATCTTTATAACCTTTTAATTTATCTATAACATACTTAACTTGCCATAAAAAAATTAAAAACAAGTTTTTCGAACCACTGATCTCTCATCCCAAACTTTTCTATAAGTGGGCACCAAGAAATTTTCGATTTTTATTAACAACTCAGGCTGGGGGAATAAATAGGATATTTTGGTAAACATTACGTATAAAATATTTTTTATCTTTTAGTAGTAAGTTTCAATTTACGATTTTACGAATGAATATATATAGGAAATAATTTATACAATTTTAGAGTGTATAAATTCTGCATATTTAAAATGAACAAATTTGAAATCTATGTAAAAAAAAATATTTTTTTAATGGTGGATCAAACTTAATTTTAAAAAAGAATGTGCTAATTAAATTTATATACTTTATGATTGCATATAGCAGTATTCAATATATCTATATAGATATGTGTACACAAATAAATTAAAGGAAATACCATATTTGGCATTATATATATATATATATAATCTTTTTTTTTTCCACAGCATTATATAGATTTTCGATAAGAAAAATGATGGTCCAAGTTCTTGACAAGGGACAAATACAAAAATGATAATATAGAAGACATTAATGGAGTGGTTGGCTATTAAATAGAGCGATTGTAAGACCCTTTTTGACACCATGGATTTTCGATATTAAGAAAGAAAAAGTAAAGGAAAAAAAATCGAAGGTGGTCCAAATTATTGATGATATTTACTGAAGTGCTTATATTACTGATGAGCATAAACTTGGGAATATATTAGCATGCAATGGATATAGCCATTAAATAATCTTCTAACCCATTTTTCAAGCTGGAGAGACGGATTTTCAACTAATGAGGAGGAAGGGCCAGTTAGCATCACTGGAGGCAGAGATGTTAGAGAGGAGTAGGTTGCATAACACCCTTGGTAATATAGCTGGAAGAGTGCTTTGTCCTCAAGCCATGGGACCAGCTGTGCTCTTCTCCATAAGAGAGAAATGTCAGGGTTAAGTTTTAAGCATGGTGATTGAGGTTTCTGAGTGATTTGGGGCGGGTGGTGGAACGGTTTAATGGAGGTTGAGATAGAATATTGAATGGTAGTAAATAGTAACGACAAGTAGGTGAATAATAATAATAAAATAATGAATAATAATAAGGTATTATGATAATACCTGAGATATTCTCAGTACCCAAACTGTGGTGGAAGATGAAGCAGAGGGTGTGGCCATCGAGAAGGAAGAAGCTGGAAGTTCTCACACGTGTTCTGATACCAAATAAGCACAGCAAATACAGAAATTAATGTGATGAATTCTGCCTACTCAACATGTAGAGCAGAAGTTGATTATTTTTCCATTTCTGTGTAACAACTTTACATGCAATAAATGCTTATCAACCATACATGAACGGATATGATTGCTGCATAGACAGAGATACAATCCAACACAATCCAATCCATTGGTAATAGTAAATCATCCCAACATAGGAAGAGAATACAATCCAACATAGGCAGAGAATATATCAAAGAAACTTCTACCCTTATACATAGCGAGTAGAGAGTATTGTCTTCAACTTAAGACAAGTTTCAGACCCTTCTACGGTTTCCTGAACTCTTGACCGAAAGAAACCGATAAGGTATTCAAAGCCAAACCCTTCTATCTAACACAACATTATTTACAGTCATATGTCTGTTGCTAAAGTACAAACCAACATTTCTTACAAGCAAAATAAAGTAGCTTAAATTACATTCTTTTCCAATTTTCCATGGTTGTAAATCTTCCTGCTCTCTTACGCGGTGGCAGTGATGCTTTCCTCCCCTCCAAGATTTCTGCAGAGAAATACTCCATGAACTCTTGACCAGTAAGCCAGGAAAATCCCAGATGCCACAAACAGACCATGCTATCTTGAATTTGCGTGAGTGTGTCAGTAGCATCCAGTTTACTCGGGGGTTCCAAACGATCATCAGAACCTCTTGTTTCAGGCTCTCATAGTCCACTTGATTTGGTGCCCTCCACATATGATTATTGAACCTCATTTTTATTAGGTTTGTATAATCATTTGATAGGGTAACATCCATATGATTATCAGATCCTTATTTTTAATTTTCTGATAATCATTTAATATGGTAATGAGTATCAGAACCAGATTCTTTTACAAGATTCTGGTACAATCTCAACATGACCATGAAACTTGAGGGTCTTCCTCAAACTTCATGACAGAGTAACCATTTAATAGAGTAGGGAAACAGTTACTCTTCTTTTTAGAGAAATGATATATACAAGCCCCAAATGTACAAGCCCCGCACAAGCCCTTTATAAAAAAGTGGACCCCACCATGAAAAAGTGTGAAAATTTTACTTTTTCTTGATGGGGTGCACATTTTCACAAAAGGCTTCTACAAGGCTTGCATCTTTGGGCTTGTATCTAGCATTACTCTTCTTTTTATGGCTATTAGCCATTGATAGAACTTGAATGTAATATGGAGAAATTGAAAGTGGCCAATAATGCATTGGGTTCGTGAAAAAGTAATCGTAGCCATGGACTACTTGGCTGGGGTATTTTGTGGATGTTTTGGTATGAGGTTTGTGTTTAATAACTTCCAGATTTCCAAAGGAGGGAAATGCTGGTTCAGCAGAAAACATTTTCGAATAATTTCCAAAGGAAGTATTCCCTTGGAATCAAGGATTGATGCTAAAGAGCATAATTGGCATTGGCTTAACAAAATAAAAGTAATTTGGCGTGTAGGTACTGGAATTGCTTCAGAAACTGAGCAAATTAGTGATGAGCATTCCATATGTTAATACTCATCTTCCAAAGAATTATTAATACCAATAATTCATTGGAGTCAAATCAGATCCTATGATCTGATTTGAAGGCCCAGACCCTTCCATCGATGATATAGGTTCTGGATTTAAAAACCCTGATGAAGCCTTTCTTTTGTTGACCTCTTCAGAATCTTCAAATGTCGGCTCAAGCTGCTGTACACAGGAACAATGCATTATCAGCTATCAAAAGACCAAAAACTCTGAAAATAAAAGATCCAAGTTGAAGCCATTGCTCAAGTTGAAATGTATCAACTCACGGCATTCAAGCTGATACAACAAGACACAAAATTTCTTGGCTAAACTTGCAAAACCTATTAATAAAAGGTACCTGAGAGCTTGAACTTACCAGTAAGTCCTCGATTTCCATATCTGACCCACTGCCTGATCCATTGTCCCTACTAGAGACTGCGCTTTTCCCAGTCTCACAGCCAAATGTGAGATTCTTTTGACTGCCAACCATATTGGGAATGTAAGGGTACCCATTCAGATCATATTGTAAACACACCCCACCATGACTGCTGTTCAAGTCATTGGTGAAAGCGTCTGATATGCAAAAAGGATCTGACTCTTTGTGCATATCCGAGGGTGAAGAGGGGAAGAGCTGGAAGAGGAAGTTCCAATCTATTGTCCCTTGTGAGAGATCGGAGATACCCAAGCCATCCTCCGATTGCAAGTCACCCTTGATGTTAGGAACAAAAAGAAAAAAAAAAAAAAAAGAACAAATGAGACAAGGAACTTAACTGACCTTGAACTATGGAACATTTTACTTTAACCAAGGAACTCGATTCCTTACCTCACTAGCTGTTGCTCCTGCCATTTGATTTTTTGCGGCATAAGTATTATCAGTAATCTGGTTACATTCAGCATATGCAACGGCGTTGAAATTTATTCCATCATAATTGTCTTCAGGATAAAATATTTTTAGGTAATTGTCAGCTTCGGCTGGCTCAGACTCTGCTTCTTTAAGAGAAGATTTAGCTGTTGCAGGGGATGAAACAGCAGGCTTATTGGAGGACGAAATTAATGAGGACAATGGTTCACAATCTTCTGGATTCAGGACCCTTCGTATTTCTTCTTCTAGCTGCAAATCATCCTGATAGAATAAACATAAGTGAATAAGATAATTACTTAATGAATTTTTCAAAGAAACTTAAATAACTTTTTAAAGCTGAAAATCAAATCCATTCTCACCTCAGTAAGTGTAAATTCTGGGAAACAAGCACTAGAGTTGTTGTCATCACTCTCAACAAGTGCTGTAGTGTCAGATATTGTCCCATGAGAATTCTCATAGTTAGACAATTCATTGATTGTTCCATTATCCTCAGCTTGCACTTCCGATGCTGAAGCCACAGCTAGATCAGACTCTGCTTCTTCAAGACCAGTGGCAGGTCTGTCATCATTAAAGTTTGGACCTTTGCTACCCTTTTCTTGTTTATCAAATAAACGACACAGGACAAAGGGATTCTGCATAAAGTTAGTCAAAAGAGATTAATCAAGGGAACGTGACAGCATCAGCTGATCAAATACTTAAAATGCGATGCTACAAAGCTGCATGATGACAATATGCAAATTTGTGTATAATAAGAATGGTTAGAGCTTTGAAAATTACCAATTAAGTATATTAAGAAACCACAATAAGAATTTAACAAATCTAAAGATTCCACCTGATTTGGGTGGCAGAATGATCTTAGATAAACGCAAAAGAAATATACACAAAATATCATAAACCAGCCTGTGAAACAAAAGCTACCAGCAAAGAAACATGGCAAAAGCGAAGACCAAAAAACCAACCTGACCAGGGTTCCTGCCGTTGAGTTCCTTCTGGGTTGTCTGGTACTCATGCATTACCCAAGGGGTTCTTATCCCGGTAGGACTACGCCCTAGGTAGAACACCAGAGTCTTTTTCATTCCGATCAAAATCGAGCCAGACATGATTCTCCGATCTTTACCGGTGGACTTCCAGTACCCAGCTTCGGTTGCCCTGTTCGATCGATTCCCAGTCCGATGCTTCTGTTCCAGTGGCGAGAAGAAGAACCACTCCCGATCCTTGGACACTATGCCAGACATAACTACACTCGAAGAAATTAACCAGAATAAGCACAAAGTTTTGAGGGCCAAAGACCGAAAGTAAGCAAAACACGTAAAGCAACACCAAGAGGGAATCTTATAATTGCATACTACACTTACCCGGCAAATCCCAGGGCTCCCATTTGCAGAACTGAACTTCGTGAATGAAGTAAATATCTTCATGATTCTTCCCATTAATCTTGGAACTCAAATAGTAGTCGATGAGCTCCTGTTCTGTAGGACTGAATCGGAACCCTCGAGGCAGTTTCAGAGACAAAGCATCCATCACCCCCACACACGCACACACGCACACACGGGATTAACGTTTAACGGAGAAGACCATAAACTATCCAGAGAGATTAGGAAACAGCAGGAGAAATCTTTGGAGGAAAAGCGAGGAAGCATGGAGGAGAGTTGTGAATTGCGACAGCATGCAGTTGGTCCAATTTATCCAAGCCAAGCTAACTTCTTGACGAAGTTTGCATTTTAGTCCTCCTAAAGTAAGTAGGTTTGGATTTTAAACAAACTTAACTCATTATTATAATTTTTTTAAATTTTAATAAAAAATATATTAAACAGTTTAATCTTTTCAAATTTTAAAATAATAATTATATTAAAATAATAATATTCCAACAATTTTATCATTTCAATTCAACTCAACTTAATTTAATAGCCAAACACAACCTTAGACTTTTTAATCAAAATGGTTCTTGCAACATTGTTTTTTTCCCTTCTTTTCCTTCTTAATCTATACACCCGATTTGGATATTAAGATGAGAATATAATTTTAAATAAAAGTTAAAAATAAAATAAAATATTATTATAATATTATTTTTTAATATTATTATTATTCAAAATTTTGAAAAAATTTAATTATTTATTATATTTTATAAAACAATTTAAAAAAATTATAATAATAAAATGATATGAGATAAAACCGTATCCAAACGAGACGTCAAATATTCTTTCCTTGAACTTGGAAAGTGTGGAAATACAATTTTTTTTTTCTTTTTATTTGTTTTAAACTAAATTATTTATCAAAACAATATACTGTCTAATTTATCAATTTACATTCCTGGAGATATTAATAATAATAATATTATTCCCTCTTTTTTCCATTTAAAAATATGAAATTATTGCTTCAAGATTATAAAAAGAAAGAAGAAAAATGCCTTTTAGTAGATTTTAAAAACTAAATTTTGAATAAACAAATTAGTTTGGGATGTGATTTTCAAAATTAATAAATAATTTAAATAAAGCATTTGTTGAAGACTTTATAAACTAAACTTTCATCTCACCATAATTTAATTACGTCATATTTTCTATCAACTTTTAAATTTTAAGAAGATAAAAGATGATTTAAAAGTAATAAAAAATATCATATTTAGATAATTATACGAAAATAAAATAGAAGAATAGTAAATATCGTTAGTTCATATTTGGCATTATATAGATTTTCGATAAGAAAAATGATGGTCCATGTTCTTGACAAGGGACAGATACAAAAATGATAATATAAAAGACATATCATGGGAGTGGTTGGCTAGCGATTGTGAGACCCTTTTTGACATCATGGATTTTCGATATTAAGAAAGAAAAAGAAAAGGAAAAAAAATCGAAGGTGGTCCAAATTATTGATGATGATATTTACAGAAGTGCTTATATTACTGATGAGCATAAACTTCGGAATACATTAGCATGCAATGGATATAGCCATTAAATAATCTTCTAACCCATTTTTCAAGCTGGAGAGACGGATTTTCAACGAATGAGGAGGAAGGGCCAGCTAGCATCACTGGAGGCAGAGATGTTAGAGAGGAGTAGGTTGCATAACACCATTGATAATATAGCTGGAAGAGTGCTTTGTCCTCAATCCATGGGACCAGCTGTGCTCTTCTCCATAAGAGAGAGATGTCAAGGTTAAGTTTTAAGCATAGTGATTGAGGTTTGTGAGTGATTTGGGGCTGGTGGTGGAACTGTTTAATGGAGGTTGAGATAGAATATTGAATGGTAGTGAATAGTAATGAAAAGTAGGTGAATAATAATAATAAAATAATAAATAATAACGAGCTATTTTGATAATATCTGAGATATTCTCAGCACCCAAACTGTGGTGGAAGAAGAAGCAGAGGGTGTGGCCATCGAGAAGGAAGAAGCTGGAAGTTCTCGCACGTGTTCTGATACCAAATAAACACAGCAAATACAGAAATTAATGTGATGAATTCTGCCTACTCAACATGTAGAGCAGAAGTTGATTATTTTTGCATTTCTGTGTAACAACTTTACATGCAAATAAATGCTTATCAACCATACATGAACGGATATGATTGCTGCATATACAGAGATACAATCCAACACAATCCAATCCATTGGTAATAGTAAATCATCCCAACATAGGAAGAGAATACAATCCAACATAGGCAGAGAATATATCAAAGAAACTTCTACCCTTATACATAGCGAGTAGAGAGTATTGTCTTCAACTTAAGACAAGTTTCGGACCCTTCTACGGTATCCTGAACTCTTGACCGAAAGAAACCGATAAGGTATTCAAAGCCAAACCCTTCTATCTAACACAACATTATTTACAGTCATATGTCTGTTGCTAAAGTACAAACCAACATTTCTTACAAGCAAAATAAAGTAGCTTAAATTACATTCTTTTCCAATTTTCCATGGTTGTAAATCTTCCTGCTCTCTTACGCGGTGGCAGTGATGCTTTCCTCCCCTCGAAGATTTCTGCAGAGAAATACTCCATGAACTCTTGACCAGTAAGCCAGGAATATCCCAGATCCCACAAACAGATCACGCTATCTTGAATTTGCATGAGTGTGTCAGTAGCATCCAGTTTACTCGGGGGTTCCAAACGATCATCAGAACCTCTTGTTTCAGGCTCTCATAGTCCACTTGATTTGGTGCCCTCCACATATGATTATTGAACCTCATTTTTATTAGGTTTGTATAATCATTTGATAGGGTAATATCCATATGATTATCAGAACCTTATTTTTAATTTTCTGATAATCATTTAATATGGTAATGAGTATCAGAACCAGATTCTTTTACAAGATTCTGGTACAATCTCAACATGACCATGAAACTTGAGGGTCTTCCTCAAAGTTCATGACAGAGTAACCATTTAGTAGAGTAGGGAAACAGTTACTCTTCTTTTTAGAGAAATGATATATACAAGCCCCAAATGTACAAGCCCCGCACAAGCCCTTTATAAAAAAGTGGACCCCACCATGAAAAAGTGTGAAAATTTTACTTTTTCTTGATGGGGTGCACATTTTCACAAAAGGCTTCTACAAGGCTTGCATCTTTGGGCTTGTATCTAGCATTACTCTTCTTTTTATGGCTATTAGCCATTGATAGAACTTGAATGTAATATGGAGAAATTGAACGTGGCCAATAATGCATTGGGTTCGTGAAAAAGTAATCGTAGTCATGGACTACTTGGCTGGGGTATTTTGTGGATGTTTTGGTATGAGGTTTGTGTTTAATAACTTCCAGATTTCCAAAGGAGGGAAATGCTGGTTCAGCAGAAAACATTTTCGAATAATTTCCAAAGGAAGTATTCCCTTGGAATCAAGGATTGATGCTAAAGAGCATAATTGGCATTGGCTTAACAAAATAAAAGTAATTTGGTGTGTAGGTACTGGAATTGCTTCAGAAACTGAGCAAATTAGTGATGAGTATTCCATATGTTAATACTCATCTTCCAAAGAATTATTAATACCAATAATTCATTGGAGTCAAATCAGATCCTATGATCTGATTTGAAGGCCCAGACAATTCCATCGATGATATAGGTTCTGGACTTAAAAACCCTGATGAAGCCTTTCTTTTGTTGACCTCTTCAGAATCTTCAAATGTCGGCTCAAGCTGCTGTACACAGGAACAATGCATTATTAGCTATCAAAAGACCAATAACTCTGAAAATAAAAGATTCAAGTTGAAGCCATTGCTCAAGTTGAAATGTATCAACTCACGGCATTCAAGCTGATACAACAAGACACAAAATTTCTTGGCTAAACTTGCGAAACCTATTAATAAAAGGTACCTGAGAGCTTGAACTTACCAGTAAGTCCTCGATTTCCATATTTGACCCACTGCATGATCCCTTGTCCCTACTAGAGACTGCGCTTTTCCCAGTCTCACAGCCAAAAGTGAGATTGTTTTGACTGCCAACCATATTGGGAATGTGAGGGTATCCATTCAGATCATATTGTAAACACACCCCACCATGACTGCTGTTCAAGTCATTGGTGAAAGCGTCGGATATGCAAAAAGGATCTGACTCTTTGTGCATATCCGAGGGTGAAGAGGGGAAGAGCTGGACGAGTAAGTTCCAATCTATTGTCCCTTGTGAGAGATCGGACATACCCAAGCCATCCTCCGATTGCAAGTCACCCTTGATATTAGGAACAAAAAGAAAAAAAAGAAAGAAGAACAAATGAGACAAGGAACTTAACTGACCTTGAACTATGGAACATTTTACTTTAAGCAAGGAACTCGATTCCTTACCTCACTAGCTGTTGCTCCTGCCATTTGATTTTTTGCGGCATAAGCATTATCAGTAATCTGGTTGCACTCAGCATATGCAACGGCGTTGGAATTTATTCCATCATAATTGTCTTCAGGATAAAATATTTTTAGGTAATTGTCAGCTTCAGCTGGCTCAGACTCTGCTTCTTTAAGAGAAGATTTAGCTGTTGCAGGGGATGAAACAGCAGGCATATTGGAGGAAGAAATTAATGAGGACAATGGTTCACAATCTACTGGATTCAGGACCCTTCGTATTTCTTCTTCTAGCTGCAAATCATCCTGATAGAATAAACATAAGTGAATGAGATAATTACTTAATGAATTTTTCAAAGAAACTTAAATAACTTTTTAAAGCTGAAAATCAAATCCATTCTCACCTCAGTAAGTGTAAATTCTGGGAAACAAGCACTAGAATTGTTGTCATCACTCTCAACAAGTGCTGTAGTGTCAGATATTGTCCCATGAGAATTCTCATAGTTAGACAATTCATTGATTGTTCCATTATCCTCAGCTTGCACTTCCGATGCTGAAGCCACAGCTAGATCAGACTCTGCTTCTTCAAGACCAGTGGCAGGTCTAGCATCATTGAAGTTTGGTCCTTTGCTACTCTTTTCTTGTTTATCAAATAAACGACACAGGACAAAGGGATTCTGCATAAAGTTATTCAAAAGAGATGAATCAAGGGAACGTGACAGCATCAGCTGATCAAATACTTAAAATGCGATGCTACAAAGCTGCATGATGACAATATGCAAATTTGTGTATAATAAGAATGGTTAGAGCTCTAAAAATTACCAATTAAGCATATAAAGAAACCACAATAAGAATTTAACGAATCTAAAGATTCCACCTGATTTGGGTGGCAGAATGATCTTAGATAAACGCAAAAGAAATATACACAAAATATCACAAACCAGCCAGTGAAACAAAAGCTACCAGCAAAGAAACATGGCAAAAGCGAAGACCAAAAAACCAACCTGACCAGGGTTCCTGCCGTTGAGTTCGTTCTGGGTTGTCTGGTACTCATGCATTACCCAAGGGGTTCTTATCCCGGTAGGACTACGCCCTAGGTAGAACACCAGAGTCTTTTTCATTCCGATCAAAATCGAGCCAGACATGATTCTCCGATCTTTACCGGTGGACTTCCAGTACCCAGCTTCGGTTGCCCTGTTCGATCGATTCCCAGTCCGATGCTTCTGTTCCAGTGGCGAGAAGAAGAACCACTCCCGATCCTTGGACACTATGCCAGACATAACTACACTCGAAGAAATTAACCAGAATAAGCACAAAGTTTTGAGGGCCACAGACCCAAAGTAAGCAAAACACGTAAAGCAACACGAAGAGGGAATCTTATAATTGCATATTACACTTACCCGGCAAATCCCAGGGCTCCCATTTGCAGAACTGAACTTCGCGAATGAAGTAAATATCTTCATGATTCTTCCCATTAATCTTGGAACTCAAATAGTAGTCGATGAGCTCCTGTTCTGTAGGACTGAATCGGAACCCTCGAGGCAGTTTCAGAGACAAAGCATCCATCACCCCCACACACGCACACACGCACACACGGGAGAACGTTACACACTCACACACGCACACACTGGAGAACGTTTAACGGAGAAGACCATAAACTATCCAGAGAGATTAGGAAGAGATCTTTGGAGGAAAAGCAAGCGAGGAAGCATGAGGAGAGTTGTGAATTGCGACAGCATGCAGTTGTTCCAATTTATCCAAGCCTGGCTAACTTCTTGACGAAGTTTGCATTTTAGTCCTCCTCCAAGTTTAGGGTACTTTGGATATTAAATCAAATTTAACTCTTCTCAATTTATTATTATAATTTTTTTAAAATTTTAATATAAAATATAATAAATAATTTAACTTTTCAAATTTTTAAATGATAATAATAATAAAAAATAATATTCTAACAATATTTTATCATCTCAACTCAACTCAGTACAACATCCAAACACAACCTAAACTTTTTTATCATATTGCAACACTATTTTTTTCTCTTCTTTTCCTTCTTAATCTATAAACTCGGTTTGGATAGTAAGATGAGATAAGATGATTTTAAATAAAGGATAAAAAATAAATAAAGTATTGTTAAAATATTATTTTTTAATATTATTATTTTTAAATTTTAAAAAAATTATTATATTTTGTGTGAAAATTTTAAAAAAATTATAATAATAAAATGAGATGTGATAAAATCATATCTAAATGAGACGTTAAATATTCTTTCCTTGAAACTAGAAAGTGTGGAAATACAATTTTGTTTTCTTCTATATTTGTTTTAAACTAAATGATTTATCAAAACAATATACTGTCTAATTTATCAATTTACAATCCTGGAGAAATTAAAAAAATTATAATATTTCCTCTTTTTTCGCTTAAAAATATAAAATTATTGCTTCAAGATTATAAAAAGAAAGTAGAAAAATGCCTTTTAGTAGTTTTAAAAAAATAAATCTTGAAATAAACAAATTAGTTTGGGATGTGATTTTCAAAATTAATTAATAATTTAAATAATGCATTTGTTGAAGACTTTATAAACTAAACTTTCATCTCACCATAATTTAATTACGTCATATTTTCTATCAACTTTTAAATTTTAAGAGGATAAAAGATGATTTAAAAGTAATAAAAACTATCATATTTAATAATAAATCCTAATTTCTTTTTTAAAAAAACAATATGATGAGTGTGGATTGACTTGAGGTCAACAGACTGACAGAATAATACAACATGCAGAGATGGTTTAAAAACAGTACGACTGGGTCCCACAATGTCCACCCTCGTTTGCTAAGCTATCTTCCCCCATTGGCCAACTACATTCTCGATGTTGATTGGTTCTTTTCCACGACGTCGTTTTGCTTTCCTCGCAACATTTCTTTAACTTGAGAATTATTATTATTATTTTTTTTGTTTTATCTTTTGTCCACATGTAATGATTTATTTAATTTTTTATTGTAACCTTCTCAACAAGGGAGCCAAAAGTCCTCTGCCTAGTCAGTCATATACGCCTTTTGACAAATGTTATTAACACGCATAATTTCTACCCGACAAAAAAAAATTATATAAAAATAATTTTATAAATTAACGTAATTAAAGGTTGATGGAGCATACCATTTATGATGTGGTATTAAATAATTATAGATTATTTATTAAGGGATGCTGAGAATATGATAGTCAAAATAATGATAAATAGATTTTTTTTACTAATATTAACAAAATCTAACGAGTTTAAACAAATGATCATAGTCTCGTGACACCATTAACTCGTTTATTTTTACAATTCTTTTTAACTCATCTCATCTTATCTCATTATTATAATTTTTTTAAATTCTTACATAAAATTAAATAAACAATTTAATTTTTTCAAATCTTAAAATAAAAATAATATTAAAAAAAATATTTTAATAATATTTTATTTAATTTTTAATTCTAATCTCAACTCAACTCATCCCATCTTACCGTAAAAACAAATGAGTACGAATTGGAACCCTCAGTTTGTTTCAAGAATTATAACTAAAGATTCTATCAACTTTTATGACTCATTCCCTCTCTCCCCACTTTTAATGACCCTTTATTCTCGCTTCTTCAACCCTTTCTTTCTTATTTAATATAAGCCGTACACCACTCATTTTAGCAACACCGCACCCTCAAAACCATGTCTTGTTCCCATGAATGCCTGTGTTGGTCTTTTTTTTAACCTTGCACATGATGCTTTTTCTCTCACAAAAAACTCCGGACATCATGTAAGTAGAACATATTTGCATTATCATCACACAAATCCTAACTGGCTCTAAACATTATTTGCATTCAAGGATTTGAACATTAGAACCACCAATACCAAACCCTTTAGCACTTAAATCTGTCTTTTTAACTGAAAACACACCTTCTCCCAATCTCCAACATGAGCAATCTGTAAACATCCCCACAATTGTACCCTTTTTTTTGGTTAAGTATCATAATTGTAGTCAGCCACACTACGTTGACATGTTTCAAAGCACATCTTCATCAAGAAAGCAAAACAATTCTTAGCATGTCCACATGCAAATTAAACTTTTATATCATATAATACCAAGAAAAAAGCAGCGTGTGAAGGTTTATACATATACAAAGATGGAAATAGTTTAAGCATACATCAACTTTCTTTTTCTTTTCTTTTTTTTTTTCCCTCTTTTTCTCTTTTTCTCTTTTTTTTTTTTTTTTT
>QEOT01003842.1:142053-156016 GCA_003123785.1 Pterocarya stenoptera
TGATTCTTTTATTTATTTAATTAATTAAATTAGATAATTCAATTGATCAGAAAGAGATGAACAAAGACTCAAATATTTATTTTAGGGTTCATTCATATTCAAACATTGATCTTTTGTTATTGTGGGAATTTACAGTGTGAACACAGAAAAAGAAAAGTGTAAAAGAGGTACTTGAGTCTGATAAAAAAAAAAAAAAAAGCAATAAATTAAGAATCTTTTCCGCTTTAAATAGGTTGGGGAGGACATGAGGGATGACCCCAACTGTACCATGGGGTGGTTTGTTTCAATTGAGGTCATTGTCCTTTATGCTGATCTTAAAGCTAGCACTTTCTAATTATCTTCGGGTCTTCGTTATAAAATCTGCACCTTTGTTTACTTTCATAGATTAGAAGAGATGAGATAAAAAATAAAAATTAGATAAAATATTATTAAAATATATTTTTTTAATATTAATTTTATTTTAAATTTTAAAAAATTGAATTATTTATTTTATTTTATATAAAAATTCAAAATAATTATAATTATTAAATTATATGATGAGTTAAAAAGAATTATAAAAATAAATGAAGAGTAGTATATAAAAAATTCAAGAGCTTTACTTTCTTCTTTAAACAAACAAAAGTTAGCGAATTGATCTTCAGTAAGTACTTATGTGTGACAATTTCATTGGCCAAAATATTATTAATATGTAAAGTTGGCCTCCAGCTTTAAGTACTGCAAGTTGCAATTAATCTATCAAACCCTAGAAAAAGTTAAAAGTTCATGTAAATAAAAACACCAAGTTGGTTAATTAGCCTTTTAAATCCCTTAATTGTCACTTAAATAAAGATCATCAGATACTGATGACGCCATTAATTTTTATATGACTCGATTGATTTTTTTAAAAGTAGTCATGTCAAGTATCATGACGATGGAGGAGTTGAAGATTCAAATGACTCTTGATTTGTCTTTTGGAGGCGAGGGGATATCATAACCAGCGGATAATTGTTTATATATATATATATATATATAAATATGGGTCCCTCCACCTCCCATTTGAAGAAGAATCCATTTTCCACAAAGAATACATTATAATCTTCTCCAAATACTGTGATTTTATGTCGTGATGTGATCGATATAACATTCAAGTCATTATAACCAGTTATCAACTCCACTAACAGTCTAACCCTAGCCGACCCATATATGTATTAACCAAGAAATTATAATCTGTTCTGACAAAGAATTTTTTTTTCTTTCTTTTTATCAAAATAAAAAAATATTACGACAAGAAAATTATTTATTTGCAACCAGTTATTTACAACAAAATAATTATTTTTAACTAAAATAAATTTATTTTTGTCGCAAATAGTCCATTTAGTATATATATTATAGAGCTTATTTTCTCAAAATCCAGATCACTAGAAGCATTTGGTTTGGGCTTCATTAATTTTCCCAAAGTTTTTATATTTTTTACAAGCTGGGAGAGTGAGGAAGCATGCATGAAAATAAAGGAAATTAGTGAGAAACTGTTAATTGAATTAATTGAAGAAGAAGAAGAAGAAGTACCAATAATCTGAGCATGAGATCGAGTCCAACGTTTCTAGGACGAGTTAAGAAGATCATGAGGACTGTGATCAAGAGAAATTCCTAGCTTATATAAATATATATATATATTTATATATATGTTGTTGTAATTTGAAGCAGGCCGCCACAGGAGACTTGAGATGTGTATTATAATTGACTATTTTGTGGTGTAATTTGGCTCATATATATCTAGATTATTAAGCTTGGGGCCCAGCCAGCGCGGCATGCAGGTGCATGCATGTAGGAATCTAAGGTTAAAGATTTCAAAGATGGAAATCTTTGAAATATTGGTATAGTTGAGTCGGTATGTGACGCACACTTATCATGACGTACGCTCAATCGGCCAAGGCGATGCGTGAGTTGGGATAATTTTAGATTAATTAATTATTTGTTAGGACTTTATTATATTATCTATTATTTGAATAAATTGATGGTAGATTAATATTTGGAATCTTTTAAATAATTAGTAATTATTAGGTAGCATTTGATTTTATGTAAATATGATCTTTTGGAAGCCTTGATAATTAGGTCCTTCCCATTAATGATAAAGGTATCGATCGAATGACGTTGAAGCCTCAATACTTTAAAAGAGATTGTGAAAGTGAATAGATAGAATTTAAAAAAATAAAAAATTTAAAGGTATTTGTTAGTTTTTCTTAAAACACCTTCTGTTGCATAGTCCTCATAATATTTAAAATTTTGGTATTAATTTAATTACCATATTAAATTGTTTAATAACTTTTTCATAATAAATACCTAGCTAATTAAAATGATAATTTTCATAATAACTTATAAGTAACTAATATATAAACCCTTTAGTGTCACATATATATATAGTTATATATATATATATGATAGTTAATTAATCTCTTGAGTTGTTAAAAAGTACTTTCTACGTCAAAATATATTTTTTCTCTCCGTTAATAATTAAAAAAAAAAAAAAGCTTTTTCGGATGGATCATGAATTATTTGGAAAAAATAAACAATATAAGTACTCGACCATGAATTTTAAATTGTACACATAGAATTAGATCAAGAAGATCACATATATAAAAGACAAAAATGCAATAAATTGTCTTAATTTTGAAGTTTTTGCAGATGAGATAAATTGATGTTAAAAGTTGAATAAAATATTATTATAATATATTTTTTAATATTATTTTTATTGTAAAATTTGAAACAGTTGAATTATTTATTTTATTTAGTGTGAAAATTAAAATAGCTATAATGATTAGATGAGATGAGAGCAATTATTAAAACAAACAAGGCTATGTAAACTCAAAGAACAAATCCTACAAAACAATATAGATGGGTTGTGCGTAGTTGGTTTTTGTTTAAATACGTGCATAGTGTCCATCAACATTGAAAATGAAGTCCAAATATCTTTGCATCATTTTTGCTTTGCATATGAAACAATCCGATTAAAGTATGTTTTGTAATCACGAGTTTCAAACCGCACTATGTGCCTGTAAAAGAGAAGAATGTGGTGGTCAGGTGCGTCCGCGACACCTTCGATGTTGAAGTTAGAATATATTCAATACTGGAGATGTAGCGCCCCCGACCCCCATGTACTGAAACTCAGGAATCGAGACACTCAGATGATGACAACATGGTCACGCATCCTAACGATAAGTGCCAAGTGTGTACATCAAATAATGTACAATAAAACAAATCAGCGGATAATTAAAATAAGTCGACTAAGCACCAGAATTGTTTAATACAAATTCACTTAAACTAAAGTGTTTTAAAAAACAATATAATTATTCCATAAAAACATAATAATACAAATTACATAATTCAAAACGGGAAACAATACCTAAACACGAGCAAGTGATCCCAAATGAAAAGCGAGCTCTTTTTTGTTACAAACCACAAGAAAGTGAAAAAGAAAATAGGGTATCGGAGGAATCAGAGAGATTCAATTCGGGGTTGGAGGGCGGTCTGGGCCATTAGCTTTTGCTTTGTGGGTTAAGCAAAGCACTGAACGGAGAGAGAGAAGGTGACTCCAGCTCAACCACAGTAGTTTTTATACACGAGAAATGATAAACCAACTATTTTACAATTTTTTTACAATCTTTAAATAAAATAATATTTTTTAAAATATTTATTTTAATTTTGATTTTGATTTGAAGGATTTGAATTATAAAAAAAATATTATTTTATTAATAAATTGTAAATAAGGTATATGCATTCGTCGTTTGTTCGTAAATACCGCGAGAGAATGATTACCTAGTTAATTCTGATAAGAGAGGCGCTTCTAGCCGGTCAGGCTGCTTTTAGTGTAAAAACAGCCATCCACTAATTACATGCAACATCAAATATTACACATAACAGACACAAGACTTACCCATAGAGAATCACAACCTCACACAACCCTCTTTCAAAATTGTTTCTCTAAGCTCTTCAAATCACAGTCCATCTCTAATGCAAGAAATTCACACAGACTGCACCGATAGTCTACAAGAAACACTCAGGTGACGCCAAAAACCACAAAAAAAAAAAAAAACTCCATGCTACAACTCAAACCAAAAAGCTTTCCTTAGCAACGCGACAGAGGACTCCGAAGTGTAGAACATGACTGGAAACACCAAAAATAGTCACAGACGGCGTTGATACCCACAGACGCAGCAATAAAGAAATCATAACCCACAAAATACGACCAGAAATACTGAAACTAAAACAGACGGTGCCGATACCCACAAACGCAGCAACTGAAGGGATCGAAACCCACAAAAGTACCAAAAGCCACAAATGCACCAACAAGAAGTGCATATGAGGCTAAAGGTAGTGTGTGAATGACTTTTGAAGATGCTCTATGTTTTTTTTTTTTTCTCTTGGATACTTGACTTGAATTTTCTGCAGTGTTGGATTCTTGATGTTCTTGAAATCTGGGTAATCTTTGACTAGTTAGAAAGCTTTGCTTTGTTCGTTGCTTGGAATTTCTTATTATCAATTGCTATATGTGACGGACTAGTGGCAACAGAACTGATGGTCTAGGCGTAGGCAATGGAGGGTGTGAAATCAATGTGGGAGAAGGACTGAAATGGTGGGCAATTGATAGTGGGTGAAGGACTGGTGGTGGTGGAACTGATGCACAATGGAAGTGGTGTAGTGCGGCGGTGCAAAGAGACGAAAATTCTTATGTTGCTGAAGGGGCTATTGGCGACGAAAAGCTTCATCTCAAACGAGGGGGGGGGTGATGAGAGCCCTTATCCTATGCATCTCGTTCACACAGTTAAATAGGTGTGCCTCATATGTGGCATCACATAATTGGCGGGCTGTTTTTTTGCTCTTATAAGCCCGACCGACTCTAAGGTATTTTCTTCTGATAACTACGATAATGTTGAAGTAGTGAGGGTGGAAGATTGTGTGTCAAAGTGTCGACTGGTAGGTGTAGAGTGGGAAGGCATGGCAAGAAAGTTTGCGTATGCGGATTGTTAACAAACAAATGAGATCTCGCCACGTGGTAAACTGCTGCAGAAGTGGGGCCCGCCCAGGAATTCAACGCGTCCGTGGTGCCTCGAGTTCGGAGGGGGGGTGCAGAAATGAGGATTCTGCAACTTAGCGAATGATATTCCGCCACGTGATAGAGTGGTGTCTGCTATATGGGTGTGATTTGAGCAGGAATGCGACACGTTCGAGGTGCCCCGAGTTGTTTTTTCGAGTTACAAAAAATAAAATAAAACTCTTCTTTTTTTGTTAAAAAGAAATAAGAAAAATAATTTGCAGTTTGAGATTTATATAATATGAAAAATAGATAAAAAATATCAAGAGAAAAACATAATTTTTTAAAAAAATTCTGAAATATTTTCCGATATTTAGTGTGAGAAATATGGGTAAAAATAACAATGAAAACCATGCATGAAGTACATGCATGCTAGTATTAATGGAAGCTTTGAATAATTTTAACAGATCATTGAGATCATATGATTCTTTTATTTATTTAATTAATTAAATTAGATAATTCAATTGATCAGAAAGAGATGAACAAAGACTCAAATATTTATTTTAGGGTTCATTCATATTCAAACATTGATCTTTTGTTATTGTGGGAATTTACAGTGTGAACACAGAAAAAGAGAAGTGTAAAAGAGGTTGAGTCTCAATAAAAAAGAGCAATAAATATAGAATCTTTTCCGCTTTAAATTGGTTGGGGAGGAAGGACCCCATCTGTACCATGGGGTGGTTTGTTTCAATGGGGGTCATTGTCGTTTATGCTGATCTAAAGCTAGCACTTTCTTACTATCTTGGGTTTTTATTATAAAATTTACACCTAGTTCCTTTTTGTAAATAGGATCAGGTGAGATAAAAAATAAAAATTAAATAAAAATTTTTTAGAATATATATATTTTAATATTATTTTTATTTTAAAATTTTAAAAAGTTAAATTATTTACTTTATTTTATGTAAAAATTTAAAATAATTATAATTATTAAAATGAGTTGAAAAGAGTTATAAAAATAAATGAAAGAGGCACATATACAAAATTCAATCTTTAGCTGGAGCTTTCCTTCTTTAAACAAACAAAAGTTAGCCAATCTCTCATTCTATTTTCTAATTCAGTAAGTACTTATGTGTGACAATTCCATTGGCCAAAATATTATTTAATATGTAAAGTTGGCCTACAGCTTTAACTGTAAAAGTTCATGTAAATAAAAACAAGTTGGTTTTGATTTTTTTAAAAGTAGTCATGTCAAGTATCATCACGATGGAGGAGTTCAAGGTTCAAGTGACTCTTGATTTGTCTTTTGGAGGCGAGGGGATATCATAACAAGCAGATAATTATATATAAATAATATATATTTATATGGGGTCCCTCCACCTCCCATTTGAAGAAGATTCCATTTTCCACGTGAAAGAATATGTTATAATCTTCTCCAAATACTGCGATTTCATGTCATGATGTGATATAACGTCATTCAAGTCTTGATAGAATGAGCTTGGGGCCCAGCCAGAGCCGCAGGTGCATGCATGCATATGCCAAAAATATTGGTACTGCATGCAGGTCGGTGGGTGGGGCTGATTTGAGAAATCTAGCTAAGGCTAAAGATTTCAAAGATGAAATCATTGCATGCCAAGAGATGTTGCATGCGCATGTGGCTAAAGATCACCAAATATTGGTAGAGTTGAGTCGGTATGTGACGCACACTGATCATGACGTACGCTCGATCGGCCAAGGTGATGGTAGATTAATATACACTATTATTTGAATAAATTAATGGTAAATTAATATACACTATAAGAAAATTGTTTATTTACGATCAGTTAATTTCAACGAAATGACTATTTGTAATTAAAATTAATTATAAATAATCTTTTAATTGCAATCAATTGGTCACAAAAGTCTATTTTTTTTATAGTGATATTTGGAATCTTTTAAATAACTAGTAATTAGGTAGCATTTGATTTTATGTAAATATGATATTTTGGAAGCCTTGCTAATTAGGTCATTCATATTAATGGTAAAGGTGTCGATTGAATGACGTTGAAGCCTCCTTTAAAAGAGATTAATGCGAAAGTGAATAGATAGAGTTAAAATAATAAAAATTTTAAAATTATTTATTAGTTTTTCTGAACACACCTTTGTTGTATAGTCCACATAATATTTAAAATTTTGGTATTAATTTTATTACCATATTAAATTGTTCAATAACTTTTTCATAATAAATACCTAACTAAAACGATAATTTTCATAGTAACTTATAAGTAACTAATTAATATATAAACCCTTTAGTACTGTCACATAGTTATATATATATAAACATATATTTATCTGACAGTTAATTAATCTCTTGAATTGTTAAAAGGGTACTTTCTATGTCAAAATAATATATATGTTGTTGTAATTTGAAGCAGGCCGCCACAGCCTTGAGATGTGTATTATAATTGACTATTTGGTAGTGTTTCGTAGAGATTCCACTTCTCTGGCCCCTAAATCCTTAATTAATTAGTAAGAAAAGTTTACAAATAAACTTGGGGCCCAGCCAGCGCCGCAGGTGCCTGCATGCATATGCCAACAATGGTACTGCATGGTCGCGCGGTGGGTGGGGCTGATTTGAGAAATATAAGGCTAAAGATTTCAAAGACGAAATCTTTGAAATCTTTGCATGCCAAGGATTTCAAAGATGTTGCATGCTCATGTGGCTGAAGATCATCAAATATTGGTAGAGTTGAGTCGGTATATATGTGACGCACACTGATCATGACGTACGCTCGATCGGCCAAGGTGATGCGCTAGTATATTGCATGGCCGTGTCGGCACTAATCTTGAAGATCGAGTTAGGATAATTTTAGATTAATTAATTATTTGTTAGGAGTTTATTATATTATCTATTATTTGAATAAATTAATGGTAGATTAATATTTGGAATCTTTTAAATAATTAGTAATTATTAGGTAGCATTTGATTTTATGTAAATATGATCTTTTGGAAGCCTTGATAATTAGGTTATTCACATTAATGATAATGGTACCGAATGACCTTGAAGCCTCTGGCCTTTAAAAGAGATTGCGAAAGTGAATAGATAGAGTTAAAAAAATCAAAATTTTAAAAGTATTTGTTAGTTTTTCTTATTACACCTTCTATTGTATAGTCCACATAATATTTAAAATTTTGGTATTAAACTAATTACCATATTAAATTTTTTAATAACTTTTTCATAATAAATACCTAGCTAATTAAAACTTATAAGTAACTAATATATAAACCCTTTAGTGTCACATATATAGTTATATATATAAATATATATATATATATGATAGTTAATTAAGTTATGTTTGGGGGCAAAGATGAGAAATCTCATCTCTATCTCATCTCATCTCATCATTACATCTTTTTCAAATTTCCATATAAAATATAATAAACAATTCAACTTTTTCAAATTCTAATTCAACTTTTTCAAATCTCAAAACAATAATAATATTAAAAAATAATATTTTAAACTTTCATCTTAACACTATTCACAAAATTTTCAAAAATTTTCATCTTATCTCAACATCCAAACCTAACCTAATCTCTTGAATTGTTAAAAGGTACTTTCTATGTCAAAATATATTTTTTTTCTCCATTGATAAAAAATAATAATAATAAAATAAAAAGCTTTTCCGGATGGATCATGAATTATTTGGAAAAAAAAAACAGTATAAGTACACAACCATGAATTTTAAATCTGTACACATAGAATTGAAGATCACATATATATATATGTGTGTGTGTGTGTGTGTGTGTGTGTGTGTGTGTGTGTGTAAAAGACAAAAATGCAATAAATTGTCTTAATTTGGAAGTTTTTGCAGATGAGATGAGTTAAAGTTAAAAGTTGAATAAAATTTTGTTAGGATATATTTTTTAATATTATTTTTGTCTTGAGATTTGAAAAAATTGAATTATTTATTTTATTTAGTGTTAAAATTGAAAAAGTTGTAATAATTAGATGAGATGAAATGAATTGAGAAAAATTATAAAAACAAGCAAGACTATGTTTAAACTCAAAAGAAACTAATCCTAGAAAACAATATCGATGGGTTGTGCGTAGTTGGCCGGTCTTTTGTTTAAATACGTGCATAGTGTACATCACCATCAACATTGAAAATGAAGCCCAAATATCTTTGCATCATCCATTTGCTTTGCATATGAAACAATTCTATTAAAGCGTGTTTTGTAACCATGAGTTTCAAACCACACTGTGTGCCTATAAAAGCGAAGAATGTGGTGGTCGGGTGTGTCCGTGACACCTTCGATGTCAAAATCAGAATATATTCAATACCGGAGATAACACAAAAAGAGCAGACAGTGAGTTACATATATGTTATTGTAATTTGAAGTAGGCCACCACAGCCTTGAGATGTGTATTATAATTGACTATTTTGTAGTGTTTGATAGAGATTCCACTTCTCCTCTAAACTCTTAATTAGTTAGTAAGAAAATTATACAAACATGACATGATGTGGCTCATATATATCTAGAAGAAGCTAATTGGGGCCCAGCCAGCGCCGCAGGTGCATGCATGCACTACAACAGAAATGACTTTTTGGGATGAAATTTTTCGTCCCAAATTATAGTCATTTCGTCCCAAAAAATTTTTTGGGACAAAAAAAATTCATCCAGAGTTCGTCCCAACAACACTGTCCCAAAAGATATATTGGGACGAAAATCATCATTTCGTCCCAAAAAATATCTTTTGGGACGAATTTGATAGAAACCGTTCGAACACGTTTGAACGAGAAAGCTTATTTGTCACGGTTGAAATTCGTCCCAGATTATCATTCGAACGGCAGTAATTGACGTTTGAACGATTTAAATCTACGTTCGAACAACGAAGACATTAGTTATACCCGTTCGAACGGTAAAAATGGCTTTCCGTTCGAATGTCAAACGGATATATCGAACGGCATAAATATAGATTTCCGTTCGAACGTGGTGAAATTTTCGTTCGAACGGAACAAAAAGAAATTGAGTTCGAACGATAACTATTTTATTTAAACTCAATACCAAAAAAACTAAATAGACATTCATAATATTTAAAAAATACATTAGAAACTGTTTAATAGTCACAAAAGTTTTATAATAAGTGCAAACTAAATAAACAATCATGAAACTAGCATTGTTCGTACATAAATAGACAATCCCAAAATGTGTACATAAAAAACCATTAGTTGCTTGGAGGCCTGTACTGTTGCATAAGCTGCTGCATTTGGAGTTGCATCTGTCTCCTGAACTCTTCTTGTTGTTCTTCATGTTGTTTGAAACGCATCTCCATGTCTGCTTATTTCGCCAATTGAGCCTCTAACTCATGCTGCCTTGCAGTCAATTCTTCTATTCTGGAATTTGCATTCTCTAGCGCTATAGAAGCCGTAGAGGCAAACCCGGAAGAAGAGGAAGAAGGTGAAGGCTTTACACAGCGACCCATACCCCTTAAATATCCTGAACGTTGACCCAAGACTTGTGTAAAAATATCAATATCACTTGTTGAGGAATTTTGATCTGATGCAGATTCAGTACGAAGGGCAACCATTTTATCCTAGACATATATAAAATAAAGAATTAATATCGTCATAAATATTATAATATATTTAATTAATGTTATAATACTTACATAATTTTCACGGGCATCAGGATGAGTCCACTCTCCATTACGATCAGTGTGCGATGCAGCATATAATTTTGTCAGATCATAATTGGTATCTGAATCTTGCTATAATAAATATGTGTTAAGATATAAAGTCATTATGATTCATCCAAACAATTAACTATATCCAATAAAAAAAATAACAATACCAATTTCTTAGAAAGGCGATGGAAAGATCTTGAGCCTGCATGATGATTAATCTTCAATTTTGACCTATTTGTTTTGTTTATAGAACTTCGCTCCTGCAAAGAAATTGAAAAAATTATGAAACAAAATAACAAATAAGACAAGTTAAATAATTAATTTAATTATACCTGATATGATGGATCCTCAAACATGTCACAAAGTTTTTCCCACTCAGAAGGTCGGACATCTTGAAAGGGATGTTGGCGTGCATCTTCCTTGCTCTCAAACTTATTATAATGCTCATGACACCTCGCCTTATATTTACGGAATGAATTACTCATAAGCTCTTCCACAGTCTTACGCTCCTCTCTCCGACCAAAATTTAATTCAAAATCATCCTTGAAAAACATAGTCACAAACATATTATCATTTATAATATTCTAAATTTAAGTAAAATATAGAAATTTATTCTACTAAATCAATGTTAAACATTACCAAACAACGCTTCTTGATAAGCTCTTTAACATCTTGGGGAACTTTCTTCCATGAAGTCGTTGCCAAAGGTGCATAAGTTCGTGTAAGAGCACCCACATGCGATGCAAGCCAAGCTGCTGGTTGTCATTCGCCTCCAGTATATTCGTCAGGAATGTTAACTTTGATCTTACCCACCTTGCGATATTTTTCCAACGTCACGCCTTTAGTGGTGCCTCGACCTTGACGAGATTGTACTGTAGACTCTATAAAATATTACATTGTAATCAATCTCTATTATATGTCTATCATACTACCTTAATTAATAACTTTTATGAGTATTAGATTTTTACCTTGTTCTGTAGAGTCAATCTCTAATGGTGAGTCTGAAGGAGAGCTAGGAACAGGTGGAGATGGGTTGCGAACTTCCTTCCTCTTTGGTGGCATAATTTCAAACCACTGATACATTCAATAAGTAAAATATTTGTCATCAAGTGTAATGTTAACACATAATTGGTCAATCGGTTTCTGTATCAATTTCATTTGATAATTCGCTCTCATCATCTGTAGATACTTTAGATGATTCAACATTTTCATCAGTTATCGTATCAACAATTTCAGCTTCAATATATTCTCTATTTAATGGAATCATTTCGTATTGGCTCAAATCCACAAACAAATTTAAGGCAGGTTGACTCTTTTGGTATGCTTCTTGAGTAGAGGGATTATCTTCTTCTTCATCTTGTCTTTTCACCTGAGGGATAACATCATATATATTTCTTGGAGAATATTTTTGTACTACTCGCCATTGATGTCCTAACTCTGGATCATCTAAGTAGAATACTTAAGATGCTTAAGANTAACATTTTCATCAGTTATCGTATCAACAATTTCAGCTTCAATATATTCTCTATTTAATGGAATCATCTCGTATTGGCTCAAATCCACAAACAAATTTAAGGCAGGTTGACTCTTTTGGTATGCTTCTTGAGTAGAGGGATTATCTTCTTCTTCATCTTGTCTTTTCGCCTGAGGGATAACATCATATATATTTCTTGGAGAATATTTTTGTACTACTCGCCATTGATGTCCTAACTCTGGATCATCTAAGTAGAATACTTAAGATGCTTAAGAAGCCAAAATAAAAGGATCATCTTCATACCATTTTTTTGATGTATTAACACTCAAAAAATATTCATCATCACGGACGCCAGTTCGAGGATTGCTTAAATCCCACCAATCACACTTAAACACATACACTGCAAGCTCCCCCAAATATTTCATTCCAATTATATCGATAATAACCCCATAGAAATCAATGTTTTCTCCATCATGACTCTCTTCAACTAGGACACCACTATTCTGGGTTTTCCTACAACAATCTCGATCCATTGTGTGATACCTACTTCTCCGAGAAATACATGCAGAATATCGAGCAGCGCGTCTCGATGGGCCACGTGCCAATGCATATAGTTCATCTGATATATCGTTTGGATTATTTGCATGCATTTGTATAACCTACATATTGAATAAAGCATATATTATATCAAAATTTACATCAAGTATTTTTTTTTTTTGGTTATTGAGTAAAGCATATGTAATGTCATTACCCGTTCTTCAAACCACCTCGGGAACTCCTCTTTATGTTTCTGGTTTATATCATTTACTCCTAGTTCCTTTAGCACGTTAATATGATCACTGAAATTGATGATTATCACAAAATCTTTTATATTCTTATAATTTTTTTAAAGTAAATGAGCGAATTTACTTTAAGAAAAAGTTATAACTTACTTCAAGTAGTTCTCTATTTCAGGACAATTGTTGAGCACATACCACTGAGCTTTCTTAAACTCTCTTCCACACAAGTCATAACCACGTACAGCACCAATTGGACGTACTTGCTGGGAAAACACAGAAAATACATTTCGCTGTCTTGCTTGGTCAACGTCAAAGTTTTTTTCCGGTCGATCAAACCTAGTGTCAACTCCATGGAAATATTTGGAACAGAATGTATGCCATTCATCGTCAATATATGCTTCTGCAATTGATCCTTCTGGGCGAGCCTTGTTACCCACTGTACGTTTTAATTTTTCAAGAAACCGTTCAATGGGATACATCCATCTATATTGAACTGGTCCTGCAAGTCGAGCCTCACGCTGCAAATGAACGGCTAGATGAACCATGACGTCGAAGAATGAAGGTGGGTAAGTACTTTCTAGCTTACACAATATTATGGCAATTTCTCGTTCCATTCGATCCAAAGCTTCCACATTCAACGTCCTAGCACATAAGTCTTTAAAGAATGCACCCAACTCAGTCAAAGCCACGCGCACGTCTTTCGTCAAGTACCCACGGATACCAATAGGCAAGATACGCTGTAAGAATACATGACAATCATGACTTTTTAATCCAGTTATTTTCCAATCATTTGTTCTCACACACCTTGCTAGATTCGACGCATAACCATCCGGTAATTTAATCTTCATTAGCCATTCACAAAATGTAGCCCTTTCGTTCCTTGACAATGTATACCACCCAATCAGCATGTAGACAGACGAATCATTTTTTTGCAATTGCATTTCCGGTCTTATTCCCAACCGCTTCAAATCCTTCCTTGAGTTTAATGTATCCTTTGTTTTTCCTTCAATTGACATCAATGTTCCCAATATGGATTCGCA
>QEOT01003842.1:160773-199971 GCA_003123785.1 Pterocarya stenoptera
GAGGAATCATGGGAGACTATCTCCTATATTGACATTGTTTCTGAGTTCTATAGAGAGCTCGGTGGTGTCAGCCCAGATGACAAAGGGGCATACAACATCTCTGTTCGAGGAGTTACAGTCGTATTTTCACGAGATCGACTCGCTGAGCATCTCGGTATTCCTAGGCTGTCAGATGCATATCCGAACGTGATGCCTAGAGAGTCTGATCCTTCAGTTGAGGTAGATACAGCTGAGGAGGAGGCACCAGCTTATGCAGATGAGGTCGATGCCCTTGCTGATCATGAGGTGAGAGATTTGGTTGTTGGTCCAGATGCTCCCATGTATGACGGGACGAAGAGCATCAAACAGGCAGATTTATCTCCGTTCTTCAAGATCCTGAATTTGATAATCGCCAACAACATTGACCCTCGGCAGCACAAGACAGAGGGTGGCCTTGATCGGACGAAATTTATGATACGGGTCGCTCGTGGCATTCCTATCGACCTGGTGAGGTATATATTCGATAGGATTCGATCAGAGTCCCGGTATATTTCGATGGATATACTGCCATTCGGGATCCTGATCACCCGATTTTTGTTATTTGTCGGTGTTGTGCCTGATGTTGCCGAGCGTAAACGGCAGCCGATGGGACCGATCAACAGTACCACCCTCTCACGCAGCACGGGACACTCGAGACTGCGTCTTCGTGGACAACATCCAGACCCAGTTGATCCTCAGAGAGATGCACAGCCAAGAGATCATGGAGTACAGCCCGAGGCATCAGTACTTAGCACTACTCGTGAGGACATGGTCGAGATCGTGCATGCAGCGATCAGCGGACAGACATCAGCATTGATCGATGCAGTGCGTATGGAGGTCCGTTCTGCAATGTCTGAGTTCCGTACTGAGATTATTGGTAGCATCTCTGACTTACGTATGGAGTTTGATGCCATGTCGGCGACTCAGGTCACCATTAGTACTCGACTGACACAAATAGAGGAACGCCTAGCTGCAGTCGAGGAAGTGTACAAAGACATGGGGTCTTAGTATTTTCTATCTTTTATTTATTCTTGTTTTGTTTTTAGAATGGACAATATTTAATGTTTGCAAATTTAGTATTTAATTATGAATTAGTCTTATTTTATATTTTCTGAACTAATTATTGATTTATATTATTCCTATTATTTAATTGATAAATTTCTTATAATTACGAGTTAATATAAATATAATTCTCTTAAAAATAAAAACATATGCTATACCGTTCGAACGGTGAAAGTTCACGTTCGAACGGTGTAGTAATTTCCCTCTATAACAATGTTACTTAATACGCTAAAATTTCCGTTCGAACGCAAAAATTAAAGACTTCGAATGATGCCTTATTATCGTTCGAACGGTTAAATTATTAGGGACGGAAAATTTCATCCCTGAACATACCGTTCGAACACGTTCGAACGGTATGCAGCTTCCGTCGTCTTTTTAGGATGAAATATAAAATTCGTCTCTAAATATCACTTTTTGGGACGATTTTCAATTCGTCACAAAATAAAATCGTCCCAAAATCTCTTTTTTGTTGTAGTGATGCATGCATATGCCAACAATGGTACTGCATGGTCGGTGGGTGGGACTGATTTGAGAAATGCAAAGGCTAAAGATTTCAAAGATATTGTTGCATGCCAAGGATTTCAATTTTCAAAGATATATGTTGCATGCGCATGTGGCTGAAGATCATCAAATATTGGTAGAGTTGAGTCGGTATGTGACGCACACTGATCATGACGTACGCTCGATCGGCCAAGGTGATGCGCTAGCTAGCATATTGGCCGTGTTGCCACTAATCTTGAAGATCGAGTTAGGATAATTTTAGCTTAATTAATTATTTGTTAGGAGTTTATTATATTATCTATTATTTGAATAAACTAATGGTAGATTAATATTTGGAATCTTTTAAATAATTAGTAATTAGGTAGCATTTGATGTTATGCAAATATGATCTTTTGGAAGCTTTGATAATTAGGTCATAATTCACATTCATCATAAAGGTATCGAATGACCTTGAAACCTCCTTTAAAAGAGATTGTGAAAGTGAATAGATAGAGTTAAAAAAATCAAAATCTTAATAGTATTTGTTAGTTTTTCTTAACACACCTTCTATTGTATATAGAGTCCACATAATATTTAAAATTTTGGTATTAATTTAATTACCATATTAAATTGTTTAATAACTTTTTCATAATAAATACCTAGCTAATTAAAAAGATAATTTTCATAATAACTTATAAGTAACTAATATATAAACCCTTTAGTACTGTCACATAATTATAGATATATATATATATATGATGGTTAATTAATCTCTTGAATTGTTAAAAGGTACTTTCTATGTCAAAATATATATTTTTCTCTCCATTGATAAAAAAAATAAAATAAAAAATTTTTTTTCGGATGATCATAAATTATTTGAAAAAAAAAACAATATAAGTACTCTACCATGAATTTTAAATCTATACACATAGAATTAGAAGAAGATCACATACATAAAAGACAAAAATGCAATATGTAAAGGACGTGTCTCACTTCCTTTCTGCAACCGTTCACATGTGTGATAACAAGAAGTTTTGGCATAATACGCCTGGGAAAAAATTCCGATGCCTAAGTCAGTAATTGTAACAAACAATTCAGAATTAAAAAAAGATCGATCCATTACTATCAAGGGTTACCTGGTATATATAGATTCCGACGTGATTGCCTATCTGGTGCAAAATTTATCGGTGTAGATCATTACGCTGTAACCGAACTGATCACGTATCTGCATGAAATCTCTATCTTCCCATGAAAGGTAGCGTGTGGTGGGTGTGTGACTTTGTTGGGCCCTGGACTCTCTAATTTCCTTCGGTTAACAAAAATCATTTTATACTGGGCTCCTTCCATATTGGGCTTTAAACTCAGAATGGGCCCTCAACTAAAATAGGCCCTTCAGCTACTCCGCTAATTCTCTTCGCCCATGGCGTAGGGAATTCATGTTGATAAATCTTGTTGTCTCATAAGTGTCGTGAACCTCGTTATGGGCCCCCTTTTTGTTTCCAGCCCTAAATCTTTTAATGGCTTACCACGGGCTTGGGAGTGCGCAAGGTGCATGGCGCATAGGAAAGCAAATGACTGTTGGGAAAAACCCATCCCATCTATGAACTATTGAGCTCCCGCTGGTCTTTCATATTCCTCTTCCTGTGCCGTTTCACTTTTTCAAAAATCGAGGAGCCCTAATGATTTCCCGCTGACGTGGCGAAAGGGGAGGGGGCTTTCGTGTGATGGTAACTCTCTAGCTTCAGTGTCAGGCCATGATGTCTACGGCTGCTGTCATTCTGTATTCGCCCTTCTTTAAATACCCCTTATCTATTTTCTTCATTCTTCTCTCTGCTCATTTTTCCTCATTGTGCCTTTCTTGCCTTTGCTTCCTTTCTTGTTCTTGTTTCTTGCCCATTCTATCTTCTTCGTCTTCTTGCTTCTTTTCCTTTATAGTTTTCATGGCTAAACATGGTGACAACTCTGTACAACCTTTTTCATGTTCTGGAGGGCACGACCTTCGACTGGCACGAGTGGCGTTCATCCCTCCGAAATAAGCATCTTCCTAAGATTCGGGAGGAATATCACATCCCTGAGGAGGCGGTGATGGAGGTTTCCCCATCAAGGTGCTGTGATGATAAGGGTTTTGCAGGAAAGGTTTCTCTGACCACGTCCCTGATGTCCCATGGGTTGAGACTTCCCTTCTCTTGCCCCCTTTGTGACATCTTGGATTTACTCAATATAGCACCCGCTCAACTCCATTCTTTTGCATTGAGGGCTTATCTTTGTGCCTGCATTGTTTTCTGCATGGTCTTGGAGCCTCTTGGGGATGTTTACCTCGACCTGACCGCCCGAGAGTTTTTGGCTTTCTACAATGTGAGGCCAGCCACCAAGGGCAATGTTGTCAGCTTTCGCAAGAAAAATAAAGGGCAAAATTTGGCCCGATTTGAAACTCAGTATTCTAACGCCAAAGCTTGGACAACTAAGTTTTTCTTTATCTCTGGCCAGGGCTGGGACTTTTTTGCCCAAGAAACTCATTTATGAGATTTTCCAGTTAGGGCGATCTGGCACCCTCTTCTTGACGATAAGAGTTTGTGGGCAGCCATGCCGCCTTTGTCGCGTCGAGAGCTGTCCCAAATTGAGATTGTCCGTTCTTGGGCTGCGGCCCACCCTGACAATCTTTGGAATTATGAATTATTTGAAAAAAAAAAAAAGCAATATAAGTACTCGACCATGAATTTTAAATCTGTACACATAGAATTAGAAGAAGATCACATATATAAAAGACAAAAATGCAATAAATTGTCTTTATTTGGAAGTTTTTGCAAATGAGATGAGTTGAGCTTAAAAGTTGAATAAAATATTATTAGAATATATTTTTTAATATTATTTTTATTTTGGGATTTAAAAAAGTTGAATTATTTATTTTATTTAGTGTGAAAATTGAAAAAGTTGTAATGATTAGATGAGATGAGATAAGTTGAGAGGAATTATAAAAACAAGCAAGGCTATGTTAAACTCAAAGAATCTAATCCTACAAAAAACAATATCGATGGGTTGTGCGTAGTTGGTTTTTTGTTTAAATACATTCATATATAGTGTACATCACCATCAACATTGAAATTGAAGCCCAAATATCTTTGCATCATCCATTTGCTTTGCATATGAAACAATCATGTTAAAGCGTGTTTTGTAATCACGAGTTTCAAACCGCACTATATGCCTATAAAAGAGAAGAATGTGCTCGTCGGGTGTGTCCGAGACACCTTCGATGTCAAAGTCAAAATATATTCAGTACTGGAGATAACACAAAAAGAGAAGAGAGTGAGTTCAGAGTGATTCAGCTTTTCCATTACCGGCTTCAGGCTATTTATATCCTCCTCGTTAGGGTCTTGTCTGCTCAAACTGCCATACTCCCACATTACATGTGATAATCACTTGTTGGCAATAGGTTCTTTTGTGGGGATCCCATGTTCGTACTCCATGCCAGCACATTTAATGTAGCATGACTTATCGTGTTTTACTTGGGCTGGGGCCTTCTCCTTGTGATATTGGGCCGTATTTTATCTGCACAATCCCAGGACCAGAGACACTACGAACATAAGCCCGGTCATATGAGGGGAGAGATATCCCTTCCGATTATCTCACTAATTCTTACCATATAAGCAGTGAGAATTACCCTTTCAGTCTCGCGATGTTTCCATACCTTTACATTCGTTGCCCGCACTAGCTCACACTCCTACACCTAAGGTAACATGCAACGATTCATCTTCCATGTCCCATTGTGCAGCTGGAGTTATGGGCCTCGTTCTTGGCACCCCACCTTGTTTGATACTTGTCATCCTTCCATTGGAAGCCATCCAATCGGCTCAAAAGACCTATTTATATCCCTAACCAAGGTCGACAATCCTTCCATTTCTGCATCGTCATTTCTTCCTACTCACTCACTCTTCAATGACATTCAAACCCTAGGGAATAGCCCCAAAAATGACTCTCATGTCTCCTCCCTAGAATCACATTTGCCACGTCCCAAAGCTCCCATTTAAGATTTGGGACGCACGTCCCATGACGCTTCGCAATATTTTGATAGGTAGCACTAGACTACATCCACCTCTTGATTAGACCTGAACGTTGTTCACAACTCTTTTGGGATATCAAACAACATTACTTCGGAGGTGCCGGGATCCAGTTAGAGTGTCGTGGACTCGGAGGGGTTTACTGAGAAGGTGGCCTTGTATCCCATGATGTTCTAGACCGGTAGCGACTTCCTTTTTTCCACCTTGTTTGAGATCTTCTGGATTTCATTGGGCTAGCCCTATCCCGTTGCAATTGCAACTTCACTGCAACGCTTGGAGGATACTGACATCTTGTTGCATTGTTTGGCACAGGGTGTTGCGCAATGAGGGTGAAGAATATCTTGACCTGACATCTGGGAGTTTTTTCATACCCACCGGATATAAGGTTGTGAGGACAACGTGTGTAGTTTCATGTCGCGACCTAAGTTTAGGGTTGCCCACCTTGAACAAAGCTTTTTCCCGTGTCAATACTTCATAGGAACCTTTTATAATTAAATATATATTATGTAACCTAATTACTTATGCCTATATATTGAATATACTTCATAGCTATTTTATAATTTGTACAATAGTTAGTTGGTAGGATTTAATAATTTCATATTCTAGTATGTAGGAGTCTTATATGAAATGTTGATATATACTATCATATTATCTATATGTATTGGTAATTTATGTAGATATATAATATATGGTTATTATAGATAAATATGAACTAGTTACATATTAATTATTTATAAACTTTTACAATTTTCTAATTCAATAAAAAGTCTACTTGTTAGTTGTAAAAATTCCAAGAAATTTATTTATTTATTATTCATTTTTTATCTAATCTCTTAATTATTAAATTTTATTCAAAAACTAAGAAATAAACAATTCTGGCTCGGATCAGCTTGACTCGAGCACGTTTTTGGATCGAGTTCGAGTTGAAAACTTAGCTCACCAAGCTAAGTTCGAACAAAGATTAGATAAGAATCTCAAGCTCGAGCTCAAGCACAAGTTTTTTTAGTTGAGCCGAGTTCGGAAATCCAAAGACTGGCTCGGCTGGCTCGATTACAACCCTCATTGGTTATGGTTGTATTTCTATCATAACTGTAATTTTCCAATATTGCTATATATAGGGTTGCAAATGAACAGAGCAGTTCATGAACAGCTCAAACTCGGCTCGTGTATACTTGGGTTAAACTCTATTCATTTAATAAATGAGAAGTTCATAAACATTAATATAGGTTCAAATATTACATAAGTAAAACTTGTATAAACTCAGCTAGACTCGTGAACAAAACTCGTGTAAGCTTGACTTGACTCATTTGACCTCATTTTTAAGCTAGTAATAAGTTTTATATATGTATATATTATATTTGTTACATGTTAGTTATATTTTACATACTTAATTATATCTTATTAAATTCTTTATAGTTTACCTTATATAATATATATATAGATATATTATGTTCCCAAACTGTGTATAGGATAATTTGTATAATAATATATCATATAACTAGAACTTTTGATTTATGATATTATCTATTTGTATTCAATACTTTAGTTTATTACATTTATCTTATGTATTATTTTTTTAATTTATAACTATAAGTTATTTTATAAAAAGTTATACCATAAGATAAGATTAAAAAAAAAAATTGAGTAAAAGCTTGAGCTACTCAAGCTCGAGTCGTTTGTTTATTTTTAGTCGAACTCGAATAACATTAATGGTTAACGAGCCGAGTTCAAATAAGAATATTTGAATTTTACTTGAGTTCGAATGAGTAAACATGTTAATCAAGATGAGTACCATTGTTCGAATCCGACTCGACTCGGTTCGTTTGCAGCCCTGGCTATATACCTAGCTTGAGGTTTAAGTAGTACTACAGTTTCAAGAACTCAAATTGGTCAAGTACTACTTGACAGCCTTACATTCGAAGACAGCAGATCAAGAGAACCACCAACCACGTGATTACTGCATAACTTCCATACTTTGCTCATTGTATCCCTAGAAATCCTTTATAATATCCTATTCTAGGCATGTACAACACACTCTTTCTTTATTTGTTTCTTTTGCATGTAGAGTCAACCTTGTATCTTCTCTATATATGCAATACAATATCTCTCTTTGTTCTCATCGTGAGATAGAATTCTCAAACTCTCATCTTCTACATGGTAATAAGAGCCTTACAATGATTGTCAGGGAGAGTTTTTTTTTTAATGGCCACCCATTCCTCTTCCCTTTCCTCGACCCCGCCCACAACCCCTACTGCTTATCCCTATCCTATCAATCAGAATGTTACCAACTTCGTTTCTCTCCGTCTCATAACTACGAACTTCCTTTTATGGAAGACTCAGATGCTCAACATCCTTGAGAGCTATGATCTCCAAAGGTTTGTTAATGGTGAAATTCAACCACCATCGATCTCTATTGACAATGACATAACTGGGTCTATTTACAACCCTAATTTTATTCAATGGTGTAAATCTAATCGGCTTGTTAAAGGCTATATCACCGCCACTCTCTCGGAGGAAGTTCTCGGCTTGACTCTGTTGCTGAAGTCTGGCATGCTCTGCTGTATGCATTCGCTTGTGACTCTTCAAATCGCAGTCTTGCTCTTAAGCAAAGGCTTACCTCCATATACCAAGGTATTGATTATTTATCAGCATATCTCCAACGTTTTAAATCTATCTAGGATGACCTCTTCGCCATTGGGAAACCTATCTCAAACCACAAAAAATCTTGGTGGCTCCTTAACGGTTTGGGCAAAGATTATCATGTTTACTACCACCATGATGCATCCACCCATGCTCTATTAGACATTGTCACCCTCTTGGAAAGTTACATTGAACGTCACAATGTTGATACCCCATCTACCCCTCAAATTGCATACTACACTTAGAAAAATCACAAAGCATAAGAAACATGGCTAGTCTTTTAACTCCAAAGGTCGCAGTTTCCACCCCAATCATTCTTCAAACTCCAAACATACTCAAGGCACCTCGGGGCCTATGGCAAGGGGATCCTTTATCGCCCTATTTGTTTCTTATAAAGGAGGAAGTTTTGACCAGATTACTTAAGAAAAATTTTGACGATGGATGGATTGGAAAATTTCATCACCCAATTGGGGCTCCTATGATCTCGTATTTGCTGTATGCAGATGATATCTTGACTTTTCCTAACAGTGGGAAGAAATCTATTAAAAGCCTTGTTGATTCGCTTGCTACCTATGAAAAATGGTCCGGTCAGAGAGTAAGCAAAGAAAATCGGCGTTATTTCCTTTTAAGCTTATCTTTCAAACTCGTTAGCTTGGGTTGTTGTGGCTTCGGATTTTAAGGAAAGAAAATTCCCGGTGACTTATTTGGGTTCCCTTTTGGTATCGGGAAGGTTGACATCTAGGATTCTTGAGCCATTAGTTGATAAAATTCGAAACAAGGTGGTTGAGTGGAAATTGAAATTATTGTCTCAAGGAGGTCGTTTGATTTTATTACATGTACTGTCCAATATGCCTATTCATCTTATTTCGGTGATTAATATTCCGGTGGCTATTATCTGCCGTATTAACTTCATCTCGACAAATTTTTTATGGGGGAATGTGATGGTAAAAGAAAAAGTGCATTGGCGTGGCTGGTCGAAAGTTTGTAAACCAACACAGGAGGGGGTTTGGGAGTGAGAGATGTAAAGGAAGTTCAATGTTCTCTTCACATGAAATTTGCGTTTTGTCTTCTGACGTCCAAGAGTATGTGGTATGATTTTTTCAGAGTTAAATATTTAAAAGACTGCCACATTTTGCAATATTCGGCGGCCCTCTGATTCTCGTTTTTGGAGGTCAATTTTATCTACTGTGCCGGAGGTGATGGAGAATGTCCAAGTCCTGATGAGCGGTGGCAATTCCTCCTTTTGGTATGATCGTTGGTTAGCTTTGGGGCTTCTCTATCTGTGGGAGTGATGGAAATTCAGAACAAAAAACTTTGTATTCAATATTGTTAGGTTGATTAGACTTTGGATGTAAAACTATTGAAGGAGCTAGTAAGCGATACTGCTACTGATGAAATTATTCAGACCAGGTTTATTGGTCGTGAAGGGCCAGGTGTATGTGTATGGAAGCCATCTTTAGATGGGAATTTCTCCACTGCATTTGCATGGGAGGCGACTCAGAAGAAAGGAGAGTTGTTGCCTTAGAATGAGTGGTTTTGGCACCGCATATTATCGAAGAGGATATCTATGTGTATTTGGAAGGCATTGTTTAATGGGCTTCCTGTGGATGATAGGGTGTAGAACAAAGGTGTTTTACTAGCTTCGGCGTGTGATTGCTATAGTTTACGTACTCGGGAAACCATTGATCATGTGTTAGCCATGGGCCAATTTGCTAAAAAGGTTTGGGATCTTGCTAGTAGTCTTCTGAGAATACCTTGCATGTGGCAAAGGTCCTGGATGGCAAGAATTATTGCTTGGTTGACTTGTGCTAGAAAAGTGTCGATTACAGGTGTTCTTATAGGTATCATGCCTTGCCTAATTACGTGGAGCTTGTGGAAACAAAGATGTAAGGTGCGTATGGAGGGTGTGAAAGAGAGCACTGATCTAGTTTGGAGGTCGGTAAAGGTGTGGCTAAGGATTATTACGGGTGAAATCAATAATACTCGTCTGTTATCTATGCATGACTTACATCTCTTAGAAGAATTTCAATTGCAAGTCCCGGTTGTTGGCATGAGAGATCATAAGATAGTGGCTTGGTCAAAGCCCTCAACGAGGTGGATGAAGTTGAATTGTGACGACATTTGCCGTAACAACCCAGGCATCTCGGGTGGAGGGGGCATTCTTAGGGATGCGAAGGGTAATATAAAGGGAGCCTTCTCTAGTTATTTCAGCATTGGTACTAATAATGAAGCTGAGTTAAAGGCTATTGCAAGGGGGTCCGGTTATGTAAAAGATTGTCGTGCTTTAGAGTGGTCATCAAAAGTGACTCTAAAATTATTGTGGATTGGATTCGAGCTAGGAAATGTACGTTGTGGTATTTTTGGGATTATTGGGAAGTGCTAATGTATGATCTTGAAGGGGTTACATTCAGAGTGATTCATCAATATCGTGAGGCGAATCAAGTTGCAGATTTTCTTGCTAAACAATGTGAGTTGGGCTCTAATTCTATTTATGATAACTATGACCATTTGCAGAGGATGTTAAAAGGCATTGTTAGGATTGATAAAGTGGGTCTCCTGGCCATTAGAATTTAATTGGTTGTGTGGTTTGGTTTAGCTCTTTGTGCTTTATCTTATAGGCCTGTTTAGTTTGGTTTGGTTGATTTATTTTGGTTTGATACAAGGGATGGTTTTAGTGCCTTATATGTAAATCCCTCGTGTCTGTCTTGTTACCATGGTATTCTTTAGCCATAAGTGAGGGCCATTAATAAAATATGGATGAGGTCACTATTGGACATGTGGCCTTCGACTTTTTTTTTTTTTAAAAAGCACAAACTCCTCACATGTGCTTGCCATTCCACTCTCTGCTCATGCTCCTCCCTTGATGGCACCTATGGATCCTCAACTCAACATGTTTGCTCCTACCTTCCCTACACTTGAATCTTCAACTCTTGCTGTGCCATTTGATCAGCCTAAGACTCTAGACCATGTTGTCTCATCTGCAACACCTGCTCCTCTAGCTCCTGCTCCACGACACAACACACTCACTCGTGCTCAAGCTGGGGTCTACAAACCAAACTTGAAATACATTTTTCATGTTGCTCACCTTGATATTCCTACAGTGCCTCGATCAATCACTACTACCCAAAAACATCCAAGATGGCTTGTGGCCATGCATGAAGAGCTAGATGCTCTTGCAAAAAATAACACCTGGTCCTTTGTACCCCATCAACCACACATGAATGTTGTAGGTTTTAAGTGGTTTTACAAGGTGAAGCTCTAGCTTGACGGTATCGTGGAACACCTAAAGGCATGCTTAGTCGCCAAGGGCTTTCATCAAGTGGATGGCCTTGATTGTCATGAAAATGTTTTCCCTATTATTAAACCAGCCAAAATCTGCCTCATTTTTACTATAGTCATGGTTAAACGGTGGGAAATCTGCCAACTTGACGAACAAAATGCATTCCTACATGGTTTCTCACCACCTCTATCTACATTTAACAACCACCTGGTTTTCATCGATCCAAACCACCCATCCCATGTTTGCAAACTAAGTCGTGCACTCTGCGGGTTAAAATAGGCACCTTGTGCATGGTTTGATTGACTTAGCACCTACCTTCTCCAACTTTGTTTCTACTACATCACCTTTGATTCTAGCCTCTTCATCAATCACTCCAACCATGGACTTCTTGTTTTGCTTCTATATGCCGACAACTTGGTGGTCACAGGTAATAGTCCCTTCCGAATTCAATGGCTCATTTCACAACTAGCAGCGGAGCTTTTTCTTAAAGATCTTGGCTTCCTCTACCATTTCCTTGGCATCAAAGTCCATCGATCTCCTCACAGCCTCCTGCCCTCTCAGGCTCACTATGCCCATGAACTCTTAGATCGAGCTTCCATGGGTAAATGCAAACCCACCGCCACTCCCATGCCTTCCAAGGGTCAAACTACACACTCTATTGAACTCTATGCTGATCCCACTCACTACAGTAGTCTAGTTGGTGGTTTGTAGTACTTGACCTTCACTTAGCTATACATCTTCTCCAATGTCAAATTTGTATGTCAATTAATGCATGCACCCATTGTTGCTCACTTTCAGCTTGTCAAACACATCCTATGATATGTCCATGGGACTATTTCAATTGGCCTTCGTATCCTAGCATCCAACACCCTCGACTTATATGCTTTTTTGACGCCGACTAGGCTGGCTACCCCCTAACCCGTCACTCCACTACCGACTTCTGCACCTTCCTCAGTGCTAATTGAATCTCATGGAGTGCCAAAAAGCAATCCACGATTGCTCGCTCAAGTGTCTAAGCGAAGTATCGCTCCATGGCATCCACTGCTGTTGAACTCACGTGGCTCACATTCCTCCTTCGAGACCTCCGCATCCCTATTCCTCATCCACCTATACTTCACTGTGACAATGTCAGTGCCTTACATTTATCAATTAACCCTGTCTTTCATGCATAGTCGAAGCACATTGCCCTTAATTTTCACTAACTCGATAAAATGTATGCATCATTGTCATCTAGGTTGGAACGACCGACCTTTCTATAAAACTCTGAGATGATGTTGATATATGAAACAAGGTCTCATGCTTCGTCCTTATGGTTGAGGATTGGTGTCCAACCATGCTCAAGGAAGACAGTTGGCAAGGAATGACCCTCCCAGAGAAGATCTTGAAAGTCGAAGATCTTCACCTGACGTTCCAACAAAATAGTCTTCTCTTGAACTGTTTTGTTGGAGGGTTGTCCTGGTCTACCATGCTTTCGACCCCTATAAGACATTGCTAACCTAAAATTTAAAAAAAATTAAGAAAATTAGTTATAAAATATCATACATAAATCTCAAAAAATTATATACTAATTAATATAACTTAAAACTGTGTTGTGTTACACCATTCGAACAAATTATTAAACGTTTGAACAGTACAAAAAAGTTCAAATGGTTACACAATCATTCAAACGTTACTGAAAGCATAAAAGCGTTCGAATGTTAAAGATATGTGCTCGAATGCTTTCGATCGGTCACTCAACCGTTCGAGACATGAGACACACCCGTTCGAACAAATAAACTATTGTCCGAATGATTTCTGGATCAAGCTCAGCAATGACTAAGTCAATTAGATGGCCATTGAAATGAAAGGAATCTACCAATTCCTTTAACTCTTCCACAAATAATACACATACAAGGCCGGAATGTGCATAGAGGCATCCCGACCTTCTGTTTTCCGGCCACCTATAAGATATATCGATGAAAACTATTCATTTTTCTATTTTCTATAAATAAATAAATAAAATCAATGAAAATTATACAGAATAAACCTATTAAAAGTTATTAAGTTGTGTATTACTTTACTGGAAATGGTATTTGATGGTGGTAGTGACATAATGGAGATGATGGCGGTTCAAAGGCAGAGGAGCATTCGACAGTGTACATGGAGTGTTTATAGAGAGAGAGAGTGCGATCAATTGGGAAGATCATACGTTGTTTATATGTGTTATACCTTTTGAACGTATGTTTTACGTTCAAATATTAAAGTGAAACGTTCGACCGATGTTTCATAAAAGGTATTGTTTGAACGCCAATATTACCATTCTAAGGATACCTTGTATCTACTAATATACTACTAATAAAGAAACTTGAAAAATGATAGTATGACTCCCAAATGTACCCACTCATACTACTATATATGAACAAAATACCTTAATTAATATACTAAACTATATAACACTATCAAACAATAAAATATTAAATTATACTATACTATACAATACTAAACTATACTGTATAGTATGATAGTATATGGTAGTATATATCATAGTTTATTATATGATAGTATATATATATGATAGTATAATTATGCTTATATATATTAATATTATAGTATATAATATATATTATGATGTACTACCATTCGAATGGTAGTGCTTTACGTTCGAACTGGAGAGGAACATTTGAACTTTTTTTACCGATGGTGAGTCAAATTTGAACGATGGCTAGGGTTTTTGGCGCATGCTAAAATGGTAGCAGGAATTTCTCCCGCCAATCCTTGAGCATCGAATTAAAGCTCAAATGGTACATTTATACCGTTCAAACAATATCATGAATATTTTGTTTGTGGGAAAAATTTCGCGCTAAAAAATTTTCACTTTCGAACGTAAATGTGAGGGGTTTAAACAATATATGTTTTAAAAGTTCACGTAGATGATGACTTTTTTCTCCGTAATAAGCTTTGTTTTAATTGGGAAGATGACGTTTCAATTCAAGGAACTTGTTACAAAGACATTTTGTCGCCATAATAAGTTTAAAAATTTTAGACCTTGGTTAAATACTGCAGATCACTCATAGCGCCACATACTCTTCATTTGATACTTTTCTTTGTTTAAAAGAGAACTGAGGTATTTGAGTAGTTTTTTTCTTCAAAAGTTTAAATGGAGGGGTAATCACACTTGGGTTCAGAGAGAGACAAAGAGTGAGAGAGATAGAGATAGAGTTAGTAAGATTGAGGGAGAGTTGATGAAACGGCTGCACACAAATTGTTTCAAGAGACGATCTATGGTAAATATCTATGCACCTTTAACTCATGTTCTTCATTGTAAATTTTAGATGTTTACTAATTTNGCACTTTCGAACGTAAATGTGAGGGGTTTAAACAATATATGTTTTAAAAGTTCACGTAGATGATGACTTTTTTCTCCGTAATAAGCTTTGTTTTAATTGGGAAGATGACGTTTCAATTCAAGGAACTTGTTACAAAGACATTTTGTCGCCATAATAAGTTTAAAAATTTTAGACCTTGGTTAAATACTGCAGATCACTCATAGCGCCACATACTCTTCATTTGATACTTTTCTTTGTTTAAAAGAGAACTGAGGTATTTGAGTAGTTTTTTTCTTCAAAAGTTTAAATGGAGGGGTAATCACACTTGGGTTCAGAGAGAGACAAAGAGTGAGAGAGATAGAGATAGAGTTAGTAAGATTGAGGGAGAGATGATGAAACGGCTGCACACAAATTGTTTCAAGAGACGATCTATGGTAAATATCTATGCACCTTTAACTCATGTTCTTCATTGTAAATTTTAGATGTTTACTAATTTTATTATATCCCCTAAATGTGGTATATGTACTTTATTGTTTATTGGATTGTTTGAATTACATTGAAGGTAAAATGTAACACCCCCTTCCCGTAGGCTAGGTGTGTCACGTGTTTTTCAAAAAATATAAACCTGGCAAAAGATTCTCTAATTTCATAATTGAAAAATAAACTGAAATTTATTATGAAATAAAAGGTCTAATAAAATTGTCTTCCAAAAACATTAAATGAATAAACTGAATAACTTCATGTCATAAAAGACATGTTTTATTTTAGAAAGTCTGAACTAAAAATAAAATTCTCCTTCTACTCTTGGCCTGCCTGCTTATAATCATAATCTTCACCTGGGTGGTTAAAAACATGAAATAAACTAAAATGAGTCAATGACTCAGTAATAAATCCATCACAACGTAAACGTAATAAACATAAAATTTTCATAAGAACTTTCATGCTGAGAGTTTAAAATTCATGACTGTTTATACTGATGTTTATGCTATGCATGACTGATTTATCTGAATTAACTGACTGATCTGACTTAACTGACTGTTCTGATTTAACTGACTGAACTGACTGGCCAACACACTTAACCCTGTGTGCGAGGTTGTGCACTGGCCCCACATCCCGTGGCCACGAGGGGAGCCGCTGATAGTATTCTAGCATACTATGGTGGACCACGCTTAAGTCCGTGGCTTGCACATCCACCCTGAAACTAAACTGCATTGGTACTATGCATCTGAATGGCCATCTGATTAACTGAACTGATTTTATCTTGCACTTGAACTTAAGATAGCTTACGTGTCTTATGACCATGAGATGCATGATATAATACATACATAATTATAATTTCTAAATCTGAACATGACTGGAATGAACTGATCGTGTGCTATGTTGGATGACATGTTTGCATATGACATGAGTGATACATAAAATTGGCAAACAATGAACTGGCTTGAATAATACTTATATATAAGCTGATCTGTGATGATCATAATTTGTGATCAAATTACTTACGTTATTGCGCTTCTTCTTGAATCTTACTTTGTAGCTTGTCACCTATACATAGTATTAAATATTACTAAATCTTTCTAGAAAACATGTACTAATAATATCCTACTTAATTAAATTCATAATCTAGATGATAGTCAAATAACCCTCTTGCTTAACACCATAAAATCAATAAATTCTTATATCTTTAAATTACTTAAAAATACTAATAACATATTATAACTTAGTAGAATACTTAGACTATTATAAACAAGTCATAAAAATCTAAATTCTCAAAATAGATTTACTTTCTTAACATAATTATTTAATCTTATAAGAAGTATAATAATTATCAATATTATTTAAATACTCTTAACATATTTCTTTATTTAAAAAAAAACAACTTCAATAGCATAAATATATCAAAATCTATTATAGAAATACTAGAGGTTCATTTCATACCATAGATTTAAAATATTTAAAATAAACGATTAAACACTTGCTATTTACTATTGAAATTTAATTATAAAATTAATACTAAATAATATAGTTTAATATTCCTTAATTTTTTTCTATTTAAAACAGAGCATAAAAATTCTATTAAATAGGCAAAGTAATATTAACTAAAATATTAGGCTCAATATTAGACTGAACATATATTTCAAATTCTTTAAACACTTTTTTATAATAAATGAGTCTTTAACTAATATATATATAAATATATATTTAAGTAAAAGCTCACATTTAAAATATTAAGCCCAACACAACTTCAAATAAAATGATGTACTAATATCCATAATTAACATAGACTTAAATGTAGGTTTATAAATATAATTATACATAAAATACTCTTTTAAGTTCAAGATATTGGTTTAGAAAGTACATATATGTAATCTCATCAATATATGCATTTACTAAAACTAAAACTTAAGAGCAACTTAATATGAGAGTAGCCGACACTCACAAGGAATAAAAGTAAAACTAAAAGCACTAAGTCTTACGGGCAGAGGAGGGTCGAGCAACAACTCACTGTGAGAGGGAGAAGTTTATGCAATGGACTCGCTGAGAGAGGAAGCTGCACGGTACGGTGGCTTTGGTAGATGGAAGTGGCCGGCGACGCAACTGGTTTCCTGGGCAGGGTGGTGCGACGGCGAGAGAGGGATAGAGGGAGCTCTGTTACGCCGAACAACAAAGAGAGAGAAGAGGCTGGTGGACGGCAGTGAGCTTATCGGGAAGGAGTGGGCTCGACGGGGTATTTTTGGCCTACGGTTTCTGGCGCCGTGGGTGGTGGTTCAACGTCCTTAAGGTGGTTGGCAAAACAACTTGGACTGGCTGCCTCGAGTTGCTCATCTACGGGTGCAAGAGGCCGCAACGTTGTTGAGCTGGGTTTCTCGGCAGTGGTGGTTCTCGGCATACAACTCGGCACGAGGTGGAAGAGATGTGGTTGGCCGTTGGCTTACGTGGTGCTTTGCTTGGGGTGGTTCACGGCTGGGCAGCTTGTGAAAGGAAGAGCGGGTGCTCTGTTTTTCGGTGCGAGAACAGGGGCTATCATGAGGTTGAGGGTGGCGCATGGTGAGGCTTACTGTGTTGGGGGACTCTTGGCCTTGTATGATGGCTGAGAGTGGGGGAGCCGTGGCTGGGTCGATGGTGGATTCGTCGTGATCCTTACTACGTCTAGCTTATTGGTGCATGGCAGTTTCCGAATCATGGAGTCGGCAGAATGTTTGTACGTGAGAGAGATAAGAGGAGATCATTTCTAGGTTATGTGTTATACATGTATAAATAAGTGATGGGGAAAACCCTAGGGAAAAAAAGAGAGAGGCGTGCATGTAGTGGGAACGAAAGTCTATTAGAGCTGTGCATGCAGTATAAGATGTGAATTGTGCACAACATGGACTCCAAACAAGATATCATGGGCTTGGGCTTTTTGGCCTATAAAAAAAAATAAATAATAAAACTTATCTTATAGTCTAAACTTAGGATCGGGTTGTTACATAAAATCTCTAATTTCTACTCATTATAATCTATATCTATGTTTCTTCGTTTGTATTGTCCATGATTTGTGAGGTTATATTTGTGAATAATCACTGTATTTTGAAGAGTATATTTGTTGATATTTTTCTGCGTTCAACTACCGAAACATGGTTGCAACCATTCGAACAGCATCTGTTACCATTTAAACCTTCATTTTGCATTCGAACGTGACATTACAAAGAACACAGATTACTTTAATTACATTATTAATTAAATTTTAGAAATATATTTTAAATTATCACACAATAGAATATTATAATAATAAACATAATGGACATAACAAAGAACATAGATTACTCTAATTAAATTATTAATTAAATTTTAAAAATGTATTTTAAATTATCACACAATAGAACATTATAATAATAAATATAATGAGAGTATAATTAATACTTAAAAACATGCACTCAAGTGAATAAATATGTTAATAAAAAATACTTGGTCAGAAGTATTTAACATAATGAGAGTAATTATAATTAAAATAGTTATCAAAATACTTAATATAAAATAATCATATACAAAATCTATTGATGTAAAATTTAAAATCATAATGCACAATTGATTAGATTTAAGAAAATCATATAGTAAAATTGATTAAATTTAGGGTTAATTACACTTTACCCCCTTGAACTTTCACTCAATTTACAATGTGCTCCGAAACTAATAATTGCATTAAAGTGGACCCTTGAACTTTCAAAACTTCCCAATCCTCCCATTCCGTTTATCAACAGCATCAAATCTAACAGAAATTCAATGTAAAGATGTAATCTTCATCTAATTTATTATCATTGATCATATAAAATATAAAATAATATATACTATCAATTAATAATAAATCATTAATCATCAACCATATATAAATTAATAAAATAAATTATTTAATGATTTATGATTTATTATTAATTGATAGCATATATTATTTTATATTTTATATGGTTAATGATAATAAATTAGATGAAAATTAAATTTTTACAGTGAATGTTATGCACATGAGCAGCACTTTGATGGGTAGATGGAATTGGAGGATTGAGAAGTTTTGAAAGTTCAAGAGTCTACTTTGATGCAATTATTCGTTTCGGAAGAATATTGTAAATTGAGTGAAAATTCGAGGGGGTAAAGTGTAATTAACTTTAAATTTAATAAAATCATACAGCACAATTGATCAGATTTAAGAAAATTATAAAACACAATTAATTAGATTTAAGAAAATCATATAGAACAATTAAATAGACTTAAGAAAATCATATAGCACATTTGATTGGATTTAAAAAAATCATATAGCACAATTAAATAAATTGAAGAAAATCATATAGCATAACTAAATCATGTAACAAAAAAATAATACCTGAATTATATAATTCTGTGTTGTTTGATATATTCTAGTATCTTGAATTGTTGTTATGTATTACTATCATGTTTTGTATGTTGCATCGAAATAAACCTTAGACCCATTCAAGAGCTATTAATCCCATTGAACAATTGATTGATAACTCTTGAATTATCTAGTGTGGACAGTTTGGGGTTGTAAGATTATTCTTGCAAACTATCCAACGTCGTTCGAGCCTCTAAATGAAGAAGAAGACATCAATGAAGATGTGCAACCAGAGATTGTTACTGATGAATACGATGAGTATATGGAGAAAATGTTGGGTGACATTGGTGCGGGAATGTTTATGGATGAAGGTGATATAGACACATCAAATTCAAATGATACAGGCATAACACCTTTGCACACTTGCGGAATGATTTACATCATGAGTTATATCCAGGATGCAGAAGGCATAGTAAGTTTGTTATTTACAGTTAGATAGATTCACATAAAATCTATATGCCGATTATCAATTGAGACTGTCAATATGTTACTCGATCTATTTAAAGAGGCATTTCCATTAAACAATATTTTACCTCACAACTTCTATGAGCAAAACAGTTGAAGGGAGGACTCGGGTTTGATTCCAACGTAATACATGCATATAAGAATGACTGTGTGTTATTTTGGCAAAAAAATGAGCAATTAAACGAGTGTCCCATTTGCTATGAATCAAGATAGACATTTGAGAACCAAATTGTGCTCCAAAAGGCCGTACACCACTTTCAGTTGATACCTAGATTACAATGATTATTTGTGTCATATTCAATGCTGTAGACATGACATGACACTCATCATCCAGAGTCAGGAATGATGGTGTCTTGTCACATCCTGTTGATTTTCAGGTTTGGAAAGAATTTAATTTGAAACACCTATGATTTGTTGAAGAATCTCGTAATGTGCAATTTGTTGGCAATAGATGGATTTAATCCATTTGGAAATATGAGTACTAGTCATAGTATTTGGCCAGTTATACTTATGCTATATAATCTACCATCGTGAAAGTGTATGAATGATCGATATTTCATGATGAGTTTGCTCATTCTAGGTTCGAGATCACCGAAAAATGATATAGACATACACTTACAGCCATTGATTGTAGAATTGAAAGATTTGTGGGAGACTTGGATCTTAACATTTAATTCATTAACATGCAAGTCATTCAAGATGCATTCTATAGTGTTATGGACAATAAATAATTTTTCCGCTTATGAAAACTTGTCAGGTTGGAGTACTAAAAGGAAATGACATGTCCAACTTGTAACAAACATACACAATCTGAATGGCTTTTTTATGGAAGGAAATTATGTTTCATGAGTCATCATTGATTTTTACCTAGTGATAATAGATGGCGTGAAAATTCTAAGATGTTTGATGGCATTGTTGAATGAGGACATCCTCCACAATATTTGTCTGTCCTAGATGTATTTGCACAATTGACAGATGTCGGTTATAATGAATTTGGTAAAAAGCAACATAAGAGAAAATGAACTACAAATGAGTTAAATTAGACAAAGAATAGTATATTTGTCTAACTCTCATACTAGTTGACGTTAAAATTGCAGCATAGTTTTGATGTTATCTATATTGAGAAAAATATATGTGAGTTTATGTTGGAAACTTTGATGTCAATTGAAGGCAAAATGAAGGATACATTAAACTCACAAAATGATCTGAAGCGGTTGAGAATAAGATCGAAAATGCACTTGCAACAAAGTGGTTCGTCTATCGACATGTTGACTAGGTGGATACATTGTCAAAAAATAAAAGGGTACATTTTGTGAGTGACTAACGAAGATTAAATTACTAGACGGTTTTGCCTTGAATATAACAATGTGTATGCGAACAAAAGACTGGAAAGTTACTGGATTAAAAAATCATGATTGTCATGTATGTTTACAACGTATTTTGCCTGTTGGTATCTATGGGTACTTGATGAGAGATGTGTGCGTGGCTTTGGCTGAGTTGGGTGCATTTTTTTTAAACTTATGTGCTAGAATATTGAATGTAGAAGTTTTGGATCGTATGTAATGAAAATTTGGTATAATATTGTGTAAACTGGAGAGTATTTACTCACCATCATTTTTTGATATTATGGTTTACTTAGCTGTTCATTTGCCACGTGAGGCTGGACTTGTAGAACCAGTCCAGTATAGATGAATATATTCCATTGAATGATTCCTTGAGAAGTTGAAATGCACAGTGGGTAACAAGGCCTGCTTAGAAGGCTCAATTGCAGAAAAATATATTGACGATGAGTGGTATACATTCTATTCGAAATACTTCCATGGAATTGATACAAGGTTTGTTCGGCCAAAAAGAAACTTTGATGTTGACCAAGCCAGACAATGAAATGGATTTTTTGTGTCCTCCTAACATGCACGTCCACTTAGTGCAGCACATAGTTATGATTTGTGTGGAAGAGAGTTCATGAAAGTTTAATGGTATGTGCTAAACAATTGCCTGGAGATAGAGAGCCACTTGAAGTAAGTTGTTATTATTTGTTAATTAATATTGTAATTTACTTAAAAAAAATTATAAGATTATAAATTATTTGGTAATCTTCAATTTCAGTGATCATAGTAACGTGCTCAAAGAACTGAGAGTAAATGATATAAACCAGAAACATGAAGAGAAGTTCTTGAAATGGTTTGAACAATGTGTAATGACATTATATATGCGAGTTTTAATTACCACAAAAATATTATGATTGTTTATTTTTCTATGTTTATGCTTTATTCAATATGTAAATCGTACGAATGCATACCACTAATCCAAACGTTATATCAGATGAATTGTATGCATTGGTGCGTGGCCTCTGAATGGATCAAGAACGCTATAGGAAAACACAAAATAGTGGAAGGAAGTCATGACGGAGAAACATTGATTTCTATGGGGTTACTGTCGATATAATTGGAATGAGATATTTGGGGAAGTTTGTAGTGTATCTATTTAAGTGTGACTGATGTGATTCAAGCAATCCTCGAAGGGTAGTGTGCAATAATGAATATTTCTTCAATATTAATATATCAAAAAAATAATACAAAGATAATCATTTTATTTTGACTTTCCAAGCATCTCAAGTATTTTATTTAGATGATCCTTAATCAGGAAATTAATGGCGAGTGGTACAAAAATTTTCTTCAAGAAATATATATGATGTTATTCCCGAGGTGGAGGGACAAAATGAAGAAGAAAATGATCCCTTAACTCAAGAAGTATGCCAAGAGATTCAACCCATCTTTAACTTGTTTGTGGATTTGAGCTAGTATAGATGATTCCTTTAGATAGGAAAGATGTTGAGACTGAAAGTGTTGATGCGACAGTTGAATAAAATTTTGAGTCGTTTGAAGTATCTACAAATGATAAGGGCGAATGGTCAATTGAAACTTATACAGATGATCAATTGATTTTGTGTTCACATGACACTCTATGAAGAATATTTTATGTAATGAATGTATTAGTGTTTTGAAATTATGCCACCGAAGAGAAAGAAGTTCGCATTCCATCTCCACCGGCTCCTAGCGCTCTCCATCTGACTCACCACTAGAGATTAACTCTACTTAATAATATAAAAATTTGACAGTCATTGTGTTTCAATTAAGGTAATTCATACATATTATATCATTTCTAACCATCATTTACTTCGTTTCTACACTAAATATTATATTATTTAGAGTTAATAGCAAAATCTCGTTAAGGTCGAGGCATTACTAGAGGCGTAACTTTGAAAAAATATCGTAAAGTGGGAAAAATTAAGGTTAACATTCCTAACAAACATACCGATGGTGAAATATAACCAGCAGCTTGGCTTGTATCGTATGTGGATGCTCTTACACGAATTTATGCACATTTGGCTACGAGTTCATGATAACAAGTCCCTCAAGATGTGAAAGAGCTTATCACGAATTTTTGTATGGTAATGTTTAAATAATTGATTTATAATATTATTTAATATGTATGCAAAATGTAGAATATGCAAGTAACAATTTCTTTGTGTATATATATTTTCAATGATGACTTCAAACTAAATTTTGGTTAGAGAGGAGTGTAAGACTGTCAATGAGTTTATGTGTAATGCATTCCTTAAATATAAAGCGATGTATCAGGAGCATTATAATAAGTTCGAGAACAAGGAAGAGGCACGCCAACATCTTTTTCAGTATGTTCGACCTTCCAATTGGAAAAAATTTTGTGACATGTTTCAAGATCCATCATATAAGGTAAATTAAATGAATTGTTTTACGTGTCCTATTTATAATTTTTGTTTCCTACTATTTACAACTTTTATGCAAGAGTGAAATTCTATAAATAAAACAAATAGATCAAAGTTGAAAATTCATCATCATGCACACTAAATATCTTTCCATCGACTCTCTAAGAAATTGATAATGCTTTTTTTTATTGTATATAGTTTGTTATTTAGATGTATTGTAATGACTTTATATCTCAACAAATGTCTCTTGTAGCAAGAGTCATATACCAATTATGATCTGACAAAATTATATGATACATGACATATTGATCGTAATGGAGAGTTGGCTCATCCCAATTCCTGTGAAAATTATGTAAGTATTATTATCTATTTTAATTAAACATATTTGAATATTTGTAGCGATATTAATTTTTTTCTCGTGTGTAGGAAAAAATAGTTGCTCTACATGCTGAATCTGCATTAGATCAAAATTTCTCAATAGGGGATCATGAAATTTTTACACAAGTTCTGGGTCAAAGTTCAAGATATTTGAGAGGTTTGGGTCTCTATGTAAAGCCTTCTAGCTCTTCCCCATTGTTAGGGTATGCCTCCAACACCTCTAGAGCATTAGAGAAAGCGAATTCTAAGATCGAGAAATTATGTACAAGGTAGCCTAAGTCAGAGGCTCAATTGGCGAAATAATGAGACATGAATATGAGCATGAAACAACAAGAAGAATTCAGAAGAAAGATGCAACTCTAAATGCAAATGCTTATGCAACAATTTAGGCCGCCAAGTAACTGATTTATATTATATATACAGATTTTGTGATCTATTTCTATATGAAGAACGCTAGTACTACTACTTTATTTATTTAGTTTGCACTTATGAGACTATTTTTATGAGTACTAAATAAATTGTAATGTATTTTTTAAATATTATGTATGTGATCTATTTGGTTTTTCAATATTGGGTAAAATAAAATAGTTACCGTTCGAATAACTTAAAAACGTTTGAACAAAAACGGTTAAATCATTCGAACATTGATACACAACATTCGAATGTAATCGTTATTAAACTGAACAATATTGGGAACCATTCTAACGATATCATTGAACATAAAATCAACGTTTAAATTTCATCTCATAGCAAATCGTTCAATCGTATCATAGTCCGATCGAATGTTTTACTCAATACGTTCAAACATATTTTAAACGTTCAAACTTTTGTTGTAGTGTTTGTATTCATAAATGGATATCTTGTAGTACTATACTTAGGCATAGATATTGCTACCTTAGCTAGCTACAAAAAACACCTTCATATATAATAACTTTTTCATATATATTAAATACCTAATTAAGGGCGGAATACTTATCATAGTAATTAAGAATCGAAATAATATTAAAAAATCTGGAATGTCACATGATTTTATATGATAGTCTCGATCGAATTGTTAAAACGTAACTTTGTTACGTATGTGGAAAAAGATTTACTCTTATCGTCCATATATGGTTTATTTGAAAAAAATAAGTTTCAAGTACCGATCAACCATAAATTTTAAATTTGTATATATGTATTATACATGACAATTACATGAAGAGGATCACATAAATAATATAAAAAAAAAAACAGAAATAATAAATTGTCTTACTTTTTTTAAATTAGTCAGTAGGAGATTTGAATATTACGTGCAAACTCAAACAAACTAATCCTACAAAAGCAAGATCATTCATCGATTGATAGTATTATCTAAATTACAAAACATGCAACTACATGAACATGAACCCATCATCGATATTTGAAACCATGCATGCATATGGCTGGGCACGATGATCTATAACAAGTATCTAATTTCCCAGGACTGCTGCTGCTGCAATTTCTCATGTTCAAATGATAGTGATTGATCTCTCGCTTCTCATTGAACTTGAGGCAATATTTTGATCTNGAAACAAGTATCTAATTTCCCAGGACTGCTGCTGCTGCAATTTCTCATGTTCAAATGATAGTGATTGATCTCTCGCTTCTCATTGAACTTGAGGCAATATTTTGATCTAGCGAATCACGTTTCATTTCCATGTTTTTGCCCCACAAGAAGGAGTACAACCCAATAATAATCACAATCATGCCTAGAATGCTGCAGTAAAATAATAATAATAATAATAATTCAGCCAAAAATAAGGTTGTTAAAATTAATTAGAAAACTAATTATAAACACTGCATGCACATTATACGTACATATTGAGTTTGATCTCTTCACCGAATATGACGGATTCTAATATGGTCACAAGTATTTGTGATAGTGGGTTGAAGATTGGAGGATATGTAAGGGAGTGAACAAGCAGTTGTGCGAAGGAAAATCAGAGAGCAGAACAATGGAGGAAAAAATTCTGGTTCAATTCCATTCAAGCCAAATTACAAGATTGTGCTGTCGAGCATATATACAGAGCATCCTATAACAGACTAACAAACCAAACCTATCGTAATATGCTAGTAAATAAAACATATATAGAAAATGAATAAAAGAATGATAAATGTATACGACAAGTGAAAATGTAAACAACTGAATATATATACAAAACGACTTGTAGTTTTACTCTTGGCCTGTATCTGTTGACACCCCCCGCAAGATGGAAAATAGAAATTGACTATTCTCATCTTGGATAAGTGTGCTTGAAGAAGATAAGATGGTAGAGCTTTGGTGAATGTATCGGCCAACTGTGTTTGAGAGGAAATATGAGCTGTAGTGAGACTTCCTTCTTGAATTTTGTCACGTATCAAGTAGCAATCAAGCTCTATATGCTTGGTTCTCTTATGGAACACCGGATTGGCAGCAATGTGAAGGGCTGCCTGGTTGTCACAGTAGAGGGCAGCTGCCTGTGGATGAGGAATACCAAGATCATGGAGAAGATATCTAAGCCAAGTAATTTCTGAGCAGGTGGCTGCCATGGAGCGATACTCGGCTTCAGCTGATGATCTTGAGAAAACCATTTGCTTCTTAGACTTCCAAGAGATAAGAGATTGACCCAAGAAAACACAATATCCTGTTGTAGACCGACGGGAGTCCGGGCAAGAGGCCCAATTTGAGTCACAATAAGCTGTAAGTTGAAGCTGAGATGATGATGGGAATAAAAGACCTTGAGCAGGTGCTGTTTTAATGCAAAATGCGGTAAGTTGCTGCCAAGTGTGAGGAAGAGGGCTGATCCATAAATTGACTTAATAGTTGAACAGCAAAGCAAATGTCTGGGTGGGTGATTGTGAGGTACAATAACCTACCAATGAGCCTTCGAAATATGCTGGGATTAGGAAGTGGTGTGCCTTCAGACTTACTTATTTTAAAATGTTGATCCATAGGAAGTCTAAGGGGTTTGCATCCAAGCATACCCGAATTAGCCAAAATGTCAAAGGCATATTTCCTTTGACAAATGTGTATACCTTTGGAAGATCTAGCAATTTCCAAACCCAAAAAATAACGAAGACAACAAAGGTCTTTAATCTTGAATTCACTATTCAAAAAAGTTCTTAGAGACGCAATGGAATCATTGGAATTGCTAGCAACTAGAAAATCATCAACATAAATCAGCAAAGCAATGAAACTGTCCCCTTCATGCTTGGTAAATAAACTATAGTCAGACTTTGATTGAATGAAACCGAAATCAATGAGGGATGAAGTAAGTTTGGAGTTCCATTGTCTTGAGACTTGCTTGAGGCCATAAAGGCTTTTAAGCAATTTGCGAACCTGATTTGGTTTACCCTTAATGTATCTCGGGGGTTTCTTCATGTAAATTTCTTCATGCAAATTACCATTAAGAAATGCATTATTTACATCAAATTGATGTAAATACCATCCTTTGATGGCAGCAACACTAAAAAGGCATCTTACGGTCACAAGCTTGGCAACGGGTGAGAAAGTCTCATCATAATCTATGCCTTCTTGTTGGGTGTAGCCTTTAGCTACAAGTTTAGCTTTAAGTCTTTCTATGGTACCATCATATTTGAATTTAATGCGATAGACATACTTACAACTGATTGCTTGTTTATCTTTAGGCAAATCAGTGATGGTCCAAGTATAGTTGTTTTCCAAAGCTTCAATTTTAGCATCCATGGCTTTGCTCCACTCAGGATCTTTAATTGCTTGTGTGTATGAAGTGTGCTTGTTTTGAATTGAAATGGATGAGGAAAAAGCTTGAAAATAGGGGTTAAAATGCTTGTAAGATAAGCAATCAGATAGGGAAAAAGACTTACCATTTAATAAAGGATCTGCTGCAGAAGCTGATTGCTGAGGTGAGACAAGCCTGACCTGTTTGCAATGGAAGTTCTTCAGATACTGAGGAGCAATCCTGTTTCTGGTTGACCTGCGAGGTGCAGGGGCAGCGGGCATAGGAATGAAGGAAGTGGTTGATAGTGGGAGAAAGGGAGGAGAGAATAGGACAATCAGCAGATACAATGGGAGGGGTAGAGTGTGAAGGAGAAGAGGATATGTGAGTAGTAGGATTGGAAAGTTGGAAGTTAGAGAAAGGTGCTAAGGGAGAGGAAAAAATGGGCATAGGTGGGATTGGTGAGGGAGGGGAAGGAGGTGTTTGGAAAGGATAAATAGATTCATGAAAAGTAACATCCTGTGAAATGAAGATGGTGCTAGTTTTGAGATCCAAAAGTTTGTATCCCTTGGTTCCAAAAGGATAACCAATGAATGCACATGCACCAAATTTTTTTCTATTATGGATNCATTAGCAAATGAAAGAGATGTCTGATTTGCAAGGAAACCAGAGGGCTGCTGCTGCTTGGCATGATATTTGTGGCCAGGTGGATAACCATTGAGTTTGTAGCATTTCTCAATGGTGTGGCCAGTCAGGTTGCAATGTGTGCAAAGAGGAGGCTCAGCATTGCCAGCCTTGAAGCAAGTCTCGAAAGTATGGCCAGTGATTTTACAGTGGCTGCAGTAGGGACAGTCCTTTTTGGAAAATTGGTTTGGCTTAGGGGAAAATTTTGAAGGACTGAAGGGTTTCTTGATTGCCATAGCCATTATTTCGGGGGATGGGGTGTGGGAAATCATTTGGTGGTGTCTTTCTTGTTGTTGGACGAGGGAAAACACTTTGGATACAGGAGGAAGGGGATCCATAAGTATGATCTGGTCTCGGATGGGGGAATAAGATTCGTTGAGACCCATTAGAAATTGTAGTACACAATCTCTTTGGGATCGATCCAACAAGGTTTTCATAAAACCACAATTACAAGCGGGAATGGGGTCATATATAGAAAGTTCATCCCAAAGACCTTTTAACTTGCCATAGTAAATGCTTACCAGATCGTGTTCTTGAAGCAAAGCAGCCAAATCCTTCTTGAGTTGGTAGATACGGGGACCACTTTGTTGAGAGAATCGCTCTTGAAGATCCAACCAAATTTCTTGAGCATTATCAACGAACAGAACGCTGGACTGGAGAGAGGGACTGATCGAGTTTTGGAGCCAAGAAACAACCATGTCATTGCAGCTCTCCCAGAGCTTGACTAAAGGGTCTGTGGGTTTAGATGGTTTGATGAGAGAACCGGTTATGAAGCTAAGCTTGTTTTTTGCTCAAAGAGCACGACGAATGGAGTGAGACCAGGTTGCGTAATTGTTAGTAGTAAGAAGATCGGCAACAAGGGTTTGGGCTGGGTTATCGCCATGGTCAAGCCGATATGGATTCGCTGGATCATTAAGGTTGAGGTATGGAGAGAAGGTGTTTGATTTTGGGTCAGAACGAGATTTGGGAGATTCGGGGCTGGGAGGTGCCATTGAAAATACTCTCAATGGCTCTTGATACCATGTAAGGGAGTGAACAAGCAATTGTGCAAAGGAAAATCAGAGAGCAGAACAATGGAGGAAAAGATTCTGGTTCAATTCCATTCAAGCCAAATTACAAGACTGTGCTGTCGAGCATATATACAGAGCATCCTATAACAGACTAACAAACCAAACCTATTGTAATATGCCAGCAAATAAAACATATACAGAAAATGAATAAAAGAATGATAAATGTATACGACAAGTGAAAATGTAAACAACTGAATATATATACAAAACGACTTGTAGTTTTAGTCTTGGCCTGTATCTGTTGACAGGATATGTGGGGCCTCAGATTGCACTTGCCTATGCCATCAAGCAGAATGATGCAGCCGTGTTGAGTGCTCCCTGCACGTATAAAAATTAGCAGCTTGAATGAATTAATAATTCTCCGCCATGATCTTGATGGCCATGAGCAACATATATTATATGATGATGAAGATCATGAGATGGTCATGATCAGTAATATTGAAAGTAGTACTTACACAGTAAACTATTGTAAGAAGTTCGAGATTCCACCCTAACTTCCAGGCATCCTTACTTCTATCAACGCACACTCCTATCACCGTTGCTTGGATTGTTGCTATTACACATGTCAGAATTATTGCGCAGTATTTGAATGGAAAAACCTTGAGCAACTTAACCTGCATGCAGTTTGCAAACATATAATTGCGTATACATGATGAATATTATGATTACACGTATATAATATATAAATATATATATATCACAGTTAAAAGAATGATCAGATTTGCAAGGATATTCAATCTCAAAGTTGCAGGTTCCCCATAGATAGATACCTGAACAATGAACCAAGCACCCATGGACAAGCAAAGGCCAGTCAGCAGGAGATTGCCACGAACCCAATGATCCTTGGATGACTTCGCATGATGAGCCCAACGAGAGTGAGGACTAAGATGCCTGATATGGAAAGCTTTTCCATCACAAAGACTAGCAATAAGTACTCCTGCTACACAAACAATTGCCCCCATTGCCTTTAATTTACCTGCTCTTGTATTCAGCCCCAACTTCTCAATACTACACATATGCACAGTATGACACCCCATTCAGAAACAAATTTATAAACGTGATCTCTGCATATTGCTTAATAATTTGGTGATTATACAGAGGCACATATATATAAATATATAAAGTTTCATAGATTAGTACCCTGCGAGCATGGAAAAGAGGAAGGCACTTATTGGAACTAAGTTGAAGAAGTTGGTACCGTATGTAGCTGTCGTGTCTCGAAGACCATAAGCGTACAATCCCATACACATTGTAATCCTGATTTTTTTATTTTTATTTTTTGGAAAATTCAATTAATTAGGAATAATAATAAAAAAGAACAAGAACAAGAAAGTCGACAATTAATATAAGGATTAAGAAAGGGAGGCCAGACATCCCTCAATAAGTATATATAAGTACTAATATATATGCGTATATGTATATATAGTTTCATAGGAATATTGTTAATGCCTGAAGCACCCAAACTGGTCATCATGTTTAGTAGTTTCGAACCGTTTTGATACTTAATTTTATATACAGATCAGAGATCTCTATATTCATTATTCTAGAATGAATGAAGCATACACGTACAGCATGGCTGGCTTACCCGACAGGCCTTAAGAAAGAGCCAGAACCAAACGGACCACTTAAACGTCTTTGGACTTTCCCTGCAGCAGCAACCACGGCATATTGCAGTACGATTCAAGCCAGACAGACAGACGGTCATTCACACGTAGGTAGGTAGGTAGGGGAAAAACAAAAAAGAAAAACTCTAAAATATTAATTGACGATGCATGCACCTTTTGAAATAGAAAGAAAGAGGAGCAACACAAATAGCAGCAACAGCACTACGGTATGCAACGTATTTGAAAACAAAGGTGCGGCCTCAACCAGCATCGACCTCATCAACAGCTGCATCCCTGTTACAAATAGCTGCACTATTATCATGGCCGCCCCCACCTTCGACCCTGCAAACCATTTCTTCACTCTTTCCATCTCTCTCTCTCTCTCTCTCTCTACAAAAAAATTCCCTCTCTCTCGCTCTATATATGTTTTGCCTTTCAATGTGTATATACATATATATATATGTGTGTCTATGTGCGCGCGCATGTACACACTGTCAGGATACTATGAACTCATGAAAATACTGAAAGAGCTTTTGGAAACGTTGCTCTCTAAATTCAGCCTCTTGTGTATATCAATATGCAAAAATGTCTATACAAAAGGAAAGTAGGTCAAATGTTATACACGGAAAAACATCTAACTGATCCCTAATACTTAGCCTATATACATGGAATATATCTATACATCTAATATTAATAGAGAAGTCCTAAATTGTATAAACTCTTAAATTGTATATGTTAATATCTCTCCTCAAATTAATGCTGGTAAGTCAACTAGCAACAATTTGCCAACCAAAAATTGATGTCGTTGTCAAGTCATTGCTTTGGTGAAGACATCAGACACTTGGAGATCTGAAGAAATGTGAGGAAGATATATCACCCGACTCTCCAAGGTATCTCGGATAGAATGACAATCAATCTCAAAGTGCTTGGTGAGTTCATGGAAAACGGGATTGGTGGCAATCTGAATAGCACTAGTGTTATCAGCATGAAGAGGGGTAGAAGTAGTCTGAGGAAACTCAAGCTCCTCAAGAAGACCGCGTAGCCATACAATCTCAGAACAAATAATAGACATGGCATGATACTCAGCCTCAGTAGAGGATTTAGAAACACGATCTTGTTTCTTATATCTCCAAGAAATTAATGTATCACCTAAAAACATACACCAACCCGTAGTAGACCGATGTGTATTCGAACACTTAGCCCAATCAGCATTACTATAGGCAACAAGTTGAAGAGATGAGCCTGTAGGAAAGAATCACCCACGAGTAGGAGAACCTCGAAGATAGCGGATGATGCGTCGAACTGCAGCAAGATGGAGATGCCAAGGAGAGGACATAAACTGACTGACTTGATGAACAACATAGGAGATATCAAAGTAGTGGTCAAGTAGATGAGATTCTTAACTAGGCGTCGATAGAGAGTAGGATCATCCAGAAGATCTCCTTTGTCTTTCCTATATTTGACATTTACCTCTATAAGAGTATCAAGAGTAGAAGTGTCCTCCAAACCAGCCAAGGTAATAAGATCTTGAATATACTTATGCTGATTTAAGAAAATACCATTGGCCCGATGATGTACTTCCAGTCCTAAGAAGTATGTGAGCTGGCCAAGATCTTTCATATCGAAAGTCGCATGCAATAGCTGCTGAAGCTTAGTAATCAAACTACAGTCAGTGCCAGTACTAATGATAATATCATCCACATAAACCAAGAGAAGGACTATACCCGATCCAGACTTGTGGAAGAAGAGTGAAGAATTATATTGACTTTGTGTAAAACTGAAGGTATGAAGTATACTGCGAAACTTCTCAAACCAAGCCCAGTGAGCTTACTTGAGCCCATACAGAAAACGCCTTAGCTTACAGACATTATGAGGAGAAGAAGTAGTCATACCAGAGGGAAGCTTTATGTAGATCTCTTCTTGGAGATCACCATGAAGAGAGGCGTTCTTCACATCCATTTGATGTAGTTGCCATGACTGTAAAGCGGCAATAGCTAAGATGGTTCGAACTGTGATATTTTGTCAATAGGAGCAAATGTCTCCTCATAATCAATCCCATATTCATGTTCATTTCCCAGAGCTACTAGGCGATCTTTATACTGATTCAAAGAGACATCAAAACGAAGCTTTACAGAGAAAACTCATTTACTCCCAATAGGCTTGACTGTAGGGGCAATGAACAATATCCCAAGTGTGATTCTCTTCAAGTGCTTGAAGTTCTATTTGCATTGCATTTTGCCAACACTTGTGTTCTATGGCTTGTTTGTAGCAAGAGGGAATGTAAATATAGGATAAAGTAGCCGTAAGAGAGACAGTGGAAGAGAAACCATACCAATCAAGGGGTTGAGAAGGGCGAGTAGACCGGCGAAGAGTGGTGGAAGCAGGAGCAGGATCAGGATCAGGTGCCAGGTCAAGATCGTGATAGGGCACAGAGGAAGTGGAACCAGACTCATGTCGACTACGTCTTCCATACTCAACACCAGGTTTGAACCTTTTCACAATTGTCGGGGAATCATAAAAGCTAGGCAGAAGAGATAAAGATGCAGATGGCAGCTCATCATGAGATAGAAAGAAATATTGATTTTCAAAGAAAACCACATTTCTAGAAACACGTATATGACGAGCATGGGGATCATAACAAACATAACCCTTTTGAGGTATAGCATTACCAAGAAAAACACACTTAACAGATTGAGCAAGAAGTTTATGAGGAGGAAGATGCACAAAACAAGCACAACCAAATGCTCAAAGATCAGAATATGAAGGAGAATGACCAAACAACTTAAAGAAAGGAGAAACATGATGTAACGTGGGAGAGGGTAAGCGATTAAGCAAATGAACCAAAGTAGAAAGCGCTTTACACCAAAAAGGAGGAGGAACAAATGATTCAAGTAAAAGAATTCTTACCACATCAAGAATGTAACGATTTTTTCTCTCAGTATCACCATTTTGCTGTGGTGTCGAAGGACAAGAACCCTAAGAGATAATCTATTTGCTTTGAAGAAAGTCCTAAAACTCATTAGAAATGTATTCGCCATCAGAATCAGAGCGCAAGACCTTGATGCTGGCAGAGAATTGAGTCTCAAGAAATGCAAGAAAGTGCTTAAAAACTGAAAAAACTTCGGCCTTAGCCCAGAGGGAGTAAATCCAAGTAAAGCGACTAATTTAGTCATCAATGAAAGTGACAAAGTACTTGTAATCTGCATGAGAAACAACAAGTGCAATGCCCCAAACATCACTATGAATAATATCGAAACATTGTGAGGCACGAGATACATGATAAGGAAAAGGTAGAACTTTACTTTTGCCAAGTTTTCATGATGTACAATCAAAAGAAAGATCAAGAGAAGAACATGTTTTATTTCCCATTAATCCAGAATTAAACAAAGTACGAAGTATATCAAAGTTTGGGTGGCATAGACGTCTATGCCACATCTTATTTCCAGAACCAACAACATTACATGCAAAAAAAAGTAAAGAAAAACTAGGAATAATAGTGGAAGGAGAAATGTTAAGTGGAAAGAGTCGTCTCACTTTAGGCCCCTTCGCGATTATCTTCCCTGACACTTGATCCTGCACAACACAACCAGAACGGGACAAATGGACATTACAATTATTATCAACCAATTGACCAACAGAAATAAGATTTGTGGAGAGATTAGGAGACACAAAAACATCAATTAAGGAAGAGGAAAGATCACCAATAGCACCGATAGTCAGAAAACTGCCATCAGCGGTGTTAATTTTCAGATTTTCATCATAATTTCTGACATTGGAAAGAGGAAAAATAGTATTGGTCATATGGTTAGAGGCTCCAGAGTCAAAATACCATGGCTTAAAAGAAACTTTATGATTACCTGAGAGGTCAAAAGCAGAAAAAGTAGAAATGATTATATATTGTACAATTTCAAGAGTGAGTGTGTTCAGGTTTGCTAAGGTTGTAGGAGCAGGAATAGGAACACCCGGTGAGGCAACAGGCAATGCAGCAGAACTAGAGGCACCAGCGGAGGCATGATAAGCAGTACCCTGCTTCCTTTCAAGTCGAATGGGACAAGCATAGATGATATGATCCTGTTTCTTGCAATAGTTACAGAACTTCTTGGGACAATCCTGAGCAATATGACCAAAAGCTTTACAACTAAAGTACTGGACAACACGTATGTTTCTACCCTTATTCCTCCCCTGTGCTGCATAAGCCACAGTAGCAGATGAACTAACATTAACCCGATGTTCCATGCCAGCCTGAGTTACTATACGATGTTTCTCACGAAGATGTTCACTCAAACAAGCATCTAGAGATGGTACAGGATGACGATTCATCATATTAGAATGTGCAATTTCAAAGTCGAAACGGAGCTTCATCAAGAATTGATCTCTCATGCTTGTTTCATACACTGCTTGAACAGCAGAGAGAGCTGCAATGGGAACATTAGCATAAACAATGTCTGAATAGTCAGCCCAAAGATTTTGAAATCCAAAAAAATATTCTTCAATGGAGAGACTTCCCTGTGTGAAATTAGTCATCTCATACTCCAATTGAAAACGCCGAGCCATGTTGTCTTGATTGTAAAGCTTGTTGAGGTAATTCCACATGTCAACGACAGTTTTATAAGGTCTCAGATTGAGAACAAAATGAGGCTCAACGGAGCCAAAGATCTAGGTCATGACCCCAGCATCCTTGATTTTCTACTTTGACAAAGCCTCAACATCTTGGGGTTCAGGATCACTCCTATCTATATGACCTCATAACTCTTTTTCCATAACAAATAAACAAAATTGAAATTCTCAGGCAGAGTAACTTTTACCCGTGAATATTACAGCAAATAATTCAGAGGTCATGATGCTCGTAAAAAAAATAATTCTAACAACAACAAAAATACCTGCTCACTCCCCCACTGAGTATGCCGACAAAAGCACCTACACCTGCACACCAAATGCCATCAGCCCAAATGTGGACCTCACCGATAAGCACCAAACAGCCCTAGATAAAGCCGATAAGCACCACAGCCCACAACGTGCCGATAATTTCATAAATCCACAATACACTCTGAAAATAGAGTGTCGAAACAACTCAATTGAATCAGAGAAAGGGCGCCGAAAAGAGGAGTTGAACCAAGAAAACGCAACAAACACCTCGAGATGGAATGCTGCTCTCAAAGAAGGAGTTGAACCCAGAAAATGCAACAGAGGTTGTCGAAAGTAAGACCAGAACCAAGAGATACCCATAGAAGGCGCCGACAGAAACTTTTCACAGCGCCGAAATCACACAAGAACCACCCCGAAAGAAAAAAAAAATTCAAAAACTAGCAAGAATTTCCAACTATGCTCTTGATAACATGTCAAAATACTATGAACTCATGAAAATATTGAGAGAGCTTTTGGAAACATTGCTCTATGACTTCAGCCTCTTGTGTATATCAATATGCAAAAACGTCTATACAAAGGAAAGTAGGTCAAATTCTGTAGACGAAAAAACATCTATTTGATCCCTAATATTTAGCCTATATACATGGAATATATTTATACAGCTAATATTAATAGAGAAGTCCTAAATGTATAAACTCTTAAATTGTATACGTTAGCACACACTACACATAAATGCACATAATATATACATATATTGGCGCGGCCTTCTCTGCTAATTGACAAGAGAAAAATCCTACTTTTACACGTACTCTTGTTTCAGTAATATGAGTTGTAAAATCGCTTTTTGATGATCTGTGAATTCATGAGGTTGCGTTTCCAGGGCCACACTGATCAGGCCCCATTAAAGTTTAATTGTAATTACTCTGATCAGCCTTGATCCTCTGATTACCTCAAAATCAGGTATAGGTATTTACAAATGAAATAATCTTCTCAACTTCTTACTATTCACCATACTCCACACTCTATCTTTTTTTTTTAAATTTTTTTTTAATTTTTTTTATCAAATTTTTTTATATGAATAGTGAATAAAAAATTTGAAATATTTTTAAAAAAAAAATTTTAAAATTTTTTTTTAAAATATTAAAAAATATTAAAAAGTGTGGAGTGTGGGTGAATAGTAGGAGGTTGTGTAGCAAGTCCCTTTACAAATAGCTGCACTACTGTGTCGCTTGCAGCTTACCGCTGCAAGTGATCGATAGTGCAAAAATTGTGTTTTTTTTTTAATCAATTTTTTTATTCACATTTTTTTAGCATTTTTAAATATTTTTAAAAAATATAAAAAATACATCAATATATTAAAAATTATTTCTTTAATTATTAAGTAAAAATAAAAAAATAAAATGCATTAAATCAATCAAATGGAGCGGTATGAAGTGGGCGGGAGAGTAGTTTTATTCATTTACAAATATTTATGAATCTAATTAATTAAGCATAATATCGACAGCTTATTGGGTCACGTGGGCTTTATTTAAATATTTACTTCTGCATGCAAATATGCTATTGAATTGGAATTATTTTCTTTTTTCTTTTTTTNAAATTTATATATGAATAAAATATTTTTCAAAAAATATCATTATATTGGTAACCAACTCTTGACATGTATATATGAGATCGGCACATGAGCTCACTGAAGCCATTTTTTCCAATTGCAATCTTTTTAACCACGACCGACCGTTTGTCACATTTTTTTTGAATAACTAAAAAAAATAAATGAATAAAAAACATGCAACGACTGGGAGTTGTGAAGTGGATTAAAAAAAAAAAAACTAGGTCTATAATATCTTAATTGGGGGCCTAGCAGAATGTTTAGAAAATTGAAGAACCAGGATCTATCAACGAATAGTAATTGTATTATTATTATTATTATAATTAAAGTATTTTAATTATGACAATGGACTTTCTTTGCCTTTAGAATTAATAATGGACCCATCCGGGATTCACTACTTAATTTCTTTCTCTCTCTCTCTCTCTTTTTTTTTTTATATATAATTTAATTTAGTACTGAATTAAAAGGCATTTATGGGGGACTCAGAAAGGTCTCGTGTTCATACGTCCAACGTCGATCTTCATTGTTAGGTTTCTCTTACGACTGTTCATGCAGAAGACACGTAGCCAACGACAGTGCCACGTATTGTTAATTGGCTGATCATGATTCTTTCGTTTTCTACGCACCCTAAAATGAGGTTGTCGCACGTTGCAAGTTTGACTGGCAAGTGGTATCGACTAATTTCGTTGCTTTGTACTGTTTGAAACTTTGAATATCAGGTAAGCCGTCAATGAATATAATATATATATATATATTTATATATTGAGAATCTGCCCTCACATTGATGGATATTCTCTCTCTTTTCTCAATTCTTGACCCCTTCTTAAATTATATAAAAATGTCAACCACTCCAATCTTTTTGGCCAAGTCATCTTAATTTTAAATATTGTGAATATAACTTTTATGAAATGTTAAGATATATATAAATGATTAAATTTTTGAAAAAAATAATAATTTCACATGATATCATAATAGAAATTTTAAATTCGAATCTTGACTCTACAGTCTATCTTATTTAATTAAATATTTTACATGTTGAATTCACTTATTGACCGGAAATATAATCCATACATGAGTAAAAATATTTAGATAAATATAAATGATTAAATTATTGATGATTTAAAATCTTTTACTTTCACATAATTAGTTTTGAGTCTCTTTCAACCTAACTATTGAATTGTTCTATATATTAAAGAGAAATTTTATTTACAGTCTTTATTTAGAGACTGTATGTACAAGCCTTTTCATCAAATGAAAAAAAATATCACTTGAATAAGGATATTATTATAATTTTGAAAAATTTAAAGATAAAATTAACTCGACTTATAATATAGTTCTCATTTAAAGACTGTACGTAACA
>QEOT01003847.1:15793-43398 GCA_003123785.1 Pterocarya stenoptera
GTTTCTTCCGAATTGTATGCATTGGCCCGTGGTCCCTCTAATAGAGCACTTCGATACACTGCATGCACGGTTCGAGGTTATAGATTCTATACTCTGGACCGTGAATGTAATAGAAAGACTCAAAACTGTGGTGTGTTGGTCGAGGGAAGTCATGGAACAAAAGATATTGACTATTATGGTGTCATACGTGATATTATCGGATTGAAATATCTGGGTGGGTCTGTACATCTGTCTTTAAATGTGATTGGTGGGACTTAGGCGGTGGTCGGATGTCGATACATAGGGATAATAACTTTATGAGTGTTAATACGGCATCTAAATGGTACGAAGATGATCCAATCGTATTAGCTTGTCAAGCTACCCAAGTCTATTACTTGATTGATCCAATGAAAAGTGTTGATGAAGATAGTGGAGAGATAACTTGGCGAGTAGTACAGAAATTCGTTCCTCGAAATATTTATGAAGTAGGAACGAGTGCGGATTACGAGAATAGTAGAGATGAAGATGACACTCCGATAGTAGAGGCCTACCAAGAAGATGGAGAGGGTATTAACTTGTTTGTTGACCTCGGTGCACTCGAGTTGCTCCCCTTGTGTAGAGATAACGTCTCACCCGTCCTTCTTGACCCGTCCGTATTAAATGATCATTCAATTCAAGTTAGTGAAGAATAAGAATGAGAAGAGTCAGAAGAAGAAGATGAAGCAGAATCCGGGGAGGAAGTGGATAAGAAGGACGAAGAAGAGGTTGATGACGACGACGAAAATGCTATTGAGGGAGATTCTGAAACAAGCATGGAAAATACATCCGAAGATGAAGAATAAAAGTATTAAATATTCTATTCGTATATGTAACTATAAAATATTTAACTTTTCAATAATTTTTTCTAATTAATTTTCTTTATCATATTAATCATGCCTCAAGGATGCCGCCAAAACGACAACGAAGAAATTTACCCCCTCTGCCTAGTCCAAGTCCCGAACCTATTGAGGACTCCCCACCCGAGTGTTTCCCTCCTGAAGATCAAGTGCAAATACAAGAGAACGACAATCAGTCAACACCTACCAGTAAGAAAATAACAATATAGTTAATTATATATCAATACTTTTATCTCAATAATTATATAGATAATAGTATATTATATCTAATAGTTGATGTATCCGCTCGTCGCGGTCGTAGTTATACACATGGCATTTCTCTTGAGAAATGCCGAAGGCATGGAAAGTTCAAGGTCAACATTCCTGATAATTCCACTGGAGGCGTGGATGATAGTGCAGCAGCGCTTTCCTCATATATTGGTACAGTTGTCCGAGCTTATGCTCCATTTTATGTGCGATCATGGCGAGATGTTTCGCTCGAGATTAAGGAACACATTCGGAGCCGTGTGCTGGTGAGTTTTCGTTGAGAGTACATTTGTTGTATACTATATTAGTATATTATATTTTTGACATAATTTGCTTATTAGGATGAATTCGAACTCGACTTTGGCCGTAGCGAGGATTTGAGAACTGTGAATGGGTTGATGGCTACAGTATTCCGACGTCACAAGGGACAATGTCATGACCACTTCAAGAAGTTTGAGACGGTTGAAGAGGCTGCGCAATCCCCTTTCCAGCAGATGAAGTTAGATGATTGGAGAAAGTGTTGTGATCTTTTCGCAACTTCAGATTATCAAGTATTATAAATTAATAATATCTAATGATTATTTACATATATATATATTTGGGCTATATATTTTATGTATATATATATCAATTAACATTCTTAATTAATTTTGTAGCATTTAAGTTCTACGAATGCTAATAATAGATCCGCTTTGACTGTCCACCATCGTGCTGGTTCAAGATCATTCCACCGTCTTGCTGAGAAAATGGTAATTAATAATATTATAGAATATATTTATTTATTTAACTATTTTTATTTAAGTACCAATATTATCTTTTTAAAATTGCTATTGTGGCTTTGTTAGAAACGCGATAATCTAGAAAACTTTTCCCTCATTCATGTCTACGTTGCTGCTCACACTAATGAGAGTAGTGAGTGGATGGATCCTGTCGCTGCAGATAATTATGTAAGCGTTGTTATTTTTGTTAAATAAATTATGCAACATGTGAAAATTTTATTTTTTATTTCTTTTAATACGTTACTTATTGTGTGTTTTCTTTGGCATAACAGGAAAAAATGATGGAGATACAGTCAGTTTCTGGAGAATCCTCTCCGAATGACATAGACATATTCACGCAAGTGCTCGGGCCCAACTCTAGTATGACAAGAGGTTTTGGATGATCTTTCAAACATTCTGGTTCATTCTCCTCATCCTCTTCGACTTCACAAGTTAATAATCTTACCAAAGATTTGGAAGCCGCACGACGCGAAAATGAGTATATAAGGTCAGGCAGCAAGAGTTGGAGTCCCTCTTAGAGCGACAATCTCATTTAGAGACGCGTTTGCAGGACCAACAGAAAGATCAGGAAGAAAGAATGCGCAATGAAGTCCAACAGCAAGTGCAGCGGGAGATGATGGTGCAAATGGAGCGTGTTATGTCATTGCAACAGAAGCGGGGTGGGTGAGGAAAGAAGAAATGAATTCTCACTTTAATTTGTGTATACAACTTTTATTATCTAATTTTAGAACTTTTTAAGACATTGTTAATTGTAGAATATTTATGGTGTGTAATATGATACAATTAGTATATTTTTTAATTTCTTAATTTTATGAATTTAGTGTATTTCTGATCTGTACGTTCGAATGTTAAAAAAAACGTTCCAACAAGATTTCACGTTCGAACATACGTTCGAACGTAAATACACGATTTGACTATTAACATTCGAACACACGTCCGAACGTTATCATCGTTACTTTCGGATTGTGTTCCCACAACGTTCGAACATAAATTCGAACGTTTAATGCATTCGAACGTATAAATGTCCGAACACAAATATTATACGTTCGAACTATAATCAATCAACGAACGACAACTTATGACATTCGAACGTAAATTGCTCGGGTTGGCATTCGGACGTAAAAATTTACATCCGAACGTTACTTTCTGTGACAGTTTTCAAGCGTCACAAAAAAATATAATGTTCGAACGTCACTCTGAACGGAACAACTCCAACCGTCACTAAAAATACTTTTAGTGATTGTTTAATAGTAAAGTGTCACTAAATATATTCTGTGACGCACATTAGGTGACAGTCGTGGTGACGGTTTCAAACCGTCACCAAATGTCTTTAGTGACGTTTCTTTGATTTTTGGTGACGGTTTTCTCTGTCGCAAAAGGCAAATTATGTTGTAGTGATACTTCATGGATAAGTGTCTGAGCACTCTATCAATGTCAAACCATCATTGTGGACCATTTGATCATATTGTTGGGTGCGCTCTTCCCCACAGGAAAATTGCATGAACACAAATTATGATAGTTTAAGATGCAATTTGGTAGCTTTGATAATTATGCATCGTGTAAATTGGAAAATAGTGGTTGTTTGAGATAAGGTAGGTTATTTTTTAGAAGAGCTAGAGAAGTGAATAAAGTAGAGAATTTTGCTTGTTGTATTGGTCATATTGAAGAGTGCCCTTGTATATGATCTAAAGGAATATATTAATACATAGAGGTTCGATGGGATTCGATATTACTCGATATGTTTCTTCACCTTTTTTTTTCAAGATTTTTTGAAAATTTTTCAATTTCAATTTAGGCTTCTTTCAAAACCCAAAACTTCTTCTATTTCTCATAAAATTTTCATTTAACAAATCATAAAGGCAACTTTCACTAAAATCTAGAATAAACTCAAAAACGTTTTATCCAAATAAATTTTCAAGTTTATCAATTCACTTTCACAAACTCAAATATTACAAAACATATCTCGTAACTTTTGATTCAAACAAATTATCAATTTTCTTACCCACTTTCATAAACTCAAGCATCATGTAGGTTTTAATTTAAAAAATTAAATAAATATAGTTTGAATGTTGCATCAACATTTTTTTTTTATGAAAAAATATTCATAACATATAGGTTTTGATTAAAAAAAAAAAAAAAAAAAGGTGCAACTCGAAACCAGGGTTCCGGCCCAGGTTTGATCAGGGCTAATTCAGTTCGGGTTTTGGTTCGATTTTGAAACTCATCTTCTAATCCGGGTATATTCAGATTCCCGGGCCGGAATCTAGACGAATAGTACTAATATTTTTTAAACGACTTTGGGAAGGTTTTCTATCGCTCTCTCCTTGGAATCAGCATATCCATCACTTGAAAGGAAGATTCAGGAACGATTCGTACATCAACAAAAAAACGATTGTTCTGTCTCTGGGTTCCGCTCCTCCCCCCCCCCCCCCCCCCCCCCCCCCCCCCCCCCCCCCCCCCCCCCCCCCCCCCCCCCNTGCAGAGAGATCCTTCTTTTGGATTCGTTTTATTGTTTTTGGAACTTACTTTCTGATCTGTTTGTAAAAGATAATCTTTGGCGAGTTGCCAGCTTGTTCATATCCGTGCTTTTAGTATATGTATACACACACACACACATTCAAGTTGACAGCCATTGTTGAATTATATATAGATGCAGGATTAGTTTGCGGCTCGAATGTTGGAGGAGCATGAAGTTAAAAGCAGGAAGATAAGCCGCAGGCATGGATCGATGCATGAGGCCAAAAATAATATTGTACGTACGTGGGGTTATCTTTAGATTCTGTACAGCAAGATTTATTCGTTTAAATATTTTCTTCGACTTTATAACTACGTTGACATGAACGACCCGAGATTTCCTAAGGAGAAAACAAGTATTTAAAAGTAGGGGAATCTGATGTTACAAAATAACATATAATAATGAGTGATATTACAAGTCACTGTTGAAATACTTTGCAGTGTGGTACATGCAAACGAAAAGCAATATACAGCATTGTAGAGAAAGACAAACAAAATAGATGTCTAAGATCAGGTTTTATTCCTGGAGTAGTACTAGTACTAGCAGTACTGCATACTGCATTATGTATAGAGTTGTAGAAACATAATGCACTCAGTTTCTTTTTTTTTTTTTCTTTTTTTTTTTNTGGCAGTAAATATATGATATTAAATTTGAGCAGAAAGCTGTGATCAAGGTTAACCCAGAAATACAAAAAGAATGCTTTCATTTGACAAAGAAATCGACATATATGAAAGAAATCAAGAGTAAAAGGGAGGCAAAAATGGTATATAAATAGAAAAAGTACCTTTGTTCTTCATCTATGTAATTGTTGTAACCTTTGGTGGTTGCTGCAGTAGTACTGATCTTTCTGTAATTGGGGAGGGGGACTTGGCCAGTCTCAATCTGCCTGACATCTTCGACAAGAACCTCGTAATGCCTCTTCACTTCCTCTACGGTTTTGCCCCCAACTGCCCTGGCTAGATTGTCCCAGCGGTCTGGGCCGGTGTCCTTGCCATACATGGCCAGAGCATTCTCGAACAGTTTGTTTTGCTTGGCTGTCCAAGTGGATCCTGAATTTGCCATTTCTTGCTTTTTTCAAGATCGATCGACTCTAGATTATACAGAGAAACCAAGAAAGAAGGCCGATCAGAAGATCAGGGATATATAAATGAAGATGGTATGAGCAAAATGAATAGAATTGCTGCCCTTTTTATAGTGGAGTACTGGAAAAGAGAGCTGGGAAGGGGTGGGCCGGTGGATTTGTTTGCATATTCAGCTCATGTTACTTTCCAAGCAAAACAATGGGACTAATCTCCAGAAACATACGTGGTTTCTCTTTTACTTTCCAACCAATATACAATGCATGTGTACTCTGGGATAGGTTTGACGTTAATTAAAGCCTCAAGAAATGAATATAACCCTATAGAAATCCTAGCTTTATCTTAAAAGATTGAGCTATGCAATTAATTTACAAGTCGGTACGTACGTAAACATGACGCCACTTGTTGAAATTTGGTGTCAATATACAAAAGCCTTTTATCATATTTTAAATGCTTGAGTTATGCAATTTACAAGCCAATTGATCGTACCTTTACAAGAAAAAAGTATTTGTGACAGATTATTTACGATAAAAATGATTATTTACGATAAAAATAGACTCATTTTAATAAGAAATAATTATTTTTGTTGTAAATAATTAGCCACAAATAAATAATTTTCTTGTAGCACGACATGTAAAGTACTTTTGATATCAATATACAAAAGCCAAAAGATCAATATTTTTATATGCTAATTGACGTAGCTGACTTTTATATTACTAATTATATATTTAGAGTGTCGATATGCAGGCTTGAAAATAGAATTTTTTTCCGGAAAACTATTTCTTGATCTATTATTTTTGTTATGAGTTATAAGTTTAAGCCTCTGCTAGTACCGGGTTTCCCTTTCACCTTTCAGGCAATTTGATGGGTTTGGGACAGGCTTGAAACCTATGTATCAGGTTTTCCTTAATTTCACTTTCCAGGTAGTTTAAGGCCAGGCTTCCAATAGGGTACTTTAACCTCAAAAAACATGCATAATCATGTACACGCGCATGGAAACTTCAACCTCAAGGAATTGAAATGATCAGTACTATCCACGTCAACCCTTTATTCGAGAAAAGTTAATATTCCTGATGAGTCCATTACCACCCATTGTTCAATTTCCCTCTTTTCCTTCTTCTTACATTAATCACGCTTTCTGCTGCCGGCCGAATTTAAGGACCATTCAGGAATTTCATGAACCGATCGATCGAGCCACGTAATAATAACATCATGTTTAACCCGTTTTACAGACTATGCTAGTAATGTTTTGTATAAGTCTCAAATTATTGATTTACAAGCTAGTTACATGCAAGTTTTTTTGTAAAAAAGTAAGTCTCACTAACAAAGAATAGTTTTTTTTTTTATACTTTTTTAAATGAGATCTACTTTTTTACAATGACTTGTATCTAACTTATCTATTTGAGGCTTGTATAAATTATTTTTCAGTTATATATACTACTAGCTAGCTAGCTAGCTTTGTTGACCTACAAACATGCATGCACACATGCGCGCGCACACACACACACATATATATATATGGGTTTTGCTACATAACCTCCTACTATTCACTCACACTCTACACTTCATACTTTTTAATATTTTTTAATATTTTTTAATATTTAAAAAAAATAAATTTATTTTTTTTAAATATTTCAAATTTGTTATTCACTATTCATATAAAAAAAATTCACTACAACAAAAACAGCTTTTTCGGACCAATGTTTCGTGACCAAAAGACTATTCGCAATCAAAATTGATTGCGAATAGTCTTTTGGTCACGAAACATTGGTCCGAAAAAGCTGTTTTTGTTGTAGTGAANGCGCGCGCACATGCATATGCATGGGTACGTACAAGGATTACGATGGAAAGTTGTAGTTTATTCGTGTTAGTATATGTTCTGAAAATGTTTTAATTATCGTACGTGCGCAATCAGCTTTCCATATGAAACATTACGCTTCTGTACGCTCACATGCATGCATGGGGCATGCGAACGATTGATACACACACACATATACATATATATATGTATAATAAATATTTACACAATTAGTAGATCAGTTCATATATATATAAGGTGTAAAAAGGGTTTGAAAAAACGAAGCTATTTATTCAAAAAAAAAAATGAAATGAATTATAATTCATGACTAGTCTCTCGACNATGCGCGCGCACATGCATATGCATGGGTACGTACAAGGATTACGATGGAAAGTTGTAGTTTATTCGTGTTAGTATATGTTCTGAAAATGTTTTAATTATCGTACGTGCGCAATCAGCTTTCCATATGAAACATTACGCTTCTGTACGCTCACATGCATGCGAACGATTGATACACACACACATATACATATATATATGTATAATAAATATTTACACAATTAGTAGATCAGTTCATATATATATAAGGTGTAAAAAGGGTTTGAAAAAACGAAGCTATTTATTCAAAAAAAAAAATGAAATGAATTATAATTCATGACTAGTCTCTCGACTTTGTCTTTCATGCATGTACTATATACATATAGTATATAGTCTGCTCATATTAATTAAATTTTTTATTTTACTACTAGCTAGATCAAAGTTAAATACATTATTGGTTTTTTAGGTTTTGCAACTAATTTTAAAAAAAGCTCTAGCTCTCGAGAAGCTAGCATTCAACTTGATTATCGGGTTATTCATTTTGAAATAAAATGGTCTAATTTCGTCCATTTGTCATCCACAATATATATATATATAGATCATCGTGTTACGCAGGAGACATAATACCTCAAAAGTTTTAGGATTATTCATAAGATCACATGATATATGGTGGTTAAAGCCAAACTTAGTAAGGAATTTAATGCAAGTGTATGTGCGTTGGGGTCTTTAAAGTCTCGACAATTAATGTATCTCTTCAACTGATCTAGGTCTAAAAGTTTGGATCTATACTACGTTTTAACTCTAAGGCTACTTTTGGACGTTGAGATGATTACTTGAGTTGAGTTGAGTTGTGAATAATAGTATTTTGTGGGTTAGCTTTTTTAGATTGAAATGTGTTTAACTTTTTAAGTAAAAATGTATGAAATATGTTGAGATGAGTTTATCTTTTTTATGGAAAGTTGAAAAAGTAGTGGGTCCCATCAATTATTGGTTTGAGATGAGTTAAATTTGGTTCAACAACTAAACATAACCTAAAGATTCAAAAAAAGAGCGAATATAGTGTGTGAGGTAGAAGTGATCATATATATATTCCTTTAATTTAAGGGCAGCGCGCCGGCCGGCACATGATGATCATACTGATACAAGAATCCTTATCATCCACGTACGTACGTATAGCTATCACATATATCGAATTTTTCTGTAGATCGATGCACTTTCTTTCTATTTTAATAGCTTTTTGCACTTTCTTTCTATTTCGATCAGTATATATGATCATATATATATATATATATAAAATAAATGATATTAGCAACCATAGATTAGTACTACGCAAGCGTTGTGCATGACAACTTTAATTTGAAAAAAACAGAATAAATATAAGACCCATATGAAAAAATTAATTTTTTAATAATAGATTCCCTCTTTTTCAAAATAAATGCACAATGCTTATACAACTTATGACTTTATATAATATTACTATATATATATCAATGTCAAGTGCTGCAAATTGAAGCTGGCCGAGGGTACTGACCTTTGGTGGTGGTCATAAGGTGGATGCATGATTCTGTATGGATTCTAATTTAGAGACAAAAAATCAAATATTGAAAAGGTTTGGTCAGACTATATGTACTATGTGGGGATCAATCCATGTTCTCTCTTCAAAGCAGAAAATTTCTCGTTTGTTTTCACAACTTCTCTCAATTCATTTCATCTCATTTTATTTAATCATTACAACTTTTTAAAATTCTTACACAAAATAAAATAAAAAATTTAACTTTTTCAAATATCAAAACAAAAATAATATTAAAAAATATATTCTAATAATATTTTATTCAATTTTTAACTTTAATCTCAACCCATCTCATTTACAAAAACGAGGCCGATTTAGACCAGCAAGCATCCTGCAATAGGTTAAAGAAAATGATCCGACTTGTCAGCATATTTTAGATCATAAACAAGCTAGTGAAGAGGTCCAAAAGTGGTTGGAAAGGGATGGAATCATGTGGAAACAAAGGGCAAGAGTTACGTGGTTGAAAGAGGGTGGTTGTAATTCCAAGTATTTTCATTCAAACGCATCGGGACGAGAAGAAAAAACAGTATTATGCAGCTTCAAGATGAGTATGGAAACTGGAAAAAAGGGGTTACAAATGGAGCATTTGATAACAGATTATTTTCAATATTTGTTTACTGTTGCCATAAATGTTGATATGGAAGAAGTCTTATCAAGAGTAGCATTAAAGGTGATTGGACAGATGAATGATTGTTTAACACGGCCTTATGATGCTGAAAAGGTTGAGGTATCAATCAATCAAATGCATTCTTCCAAAGCCCCAGGACCAGATGGGATGTCTCCAGTTTTTTATCAAAAGCATTGTAGGGTGCTACGTAAATTTGTCACTGATTATGTTTTATCTATTTTAAGTGGTGAGGATTTTCCTAGGGATTTAAATCACACGCTTATTACTTTAATCCCTAAAAAGTCCGGGTTAAAGTGGTAGGTTTTAGACCTATTAGTCTTTGTAATGTGCTTTATAAGATTATTTCAAAAGTCATTACTAATAGGCTAAACAAGTCATACCTGATGTTATTTCTAAATCTCAGTGTGCTTTTTTGCCTGGGCGACAAATTATTGATAATGTTTTAATTGCTTATGAATTATTACATTATCTTCGTCAGAAGAGGAATGGGAAAAAAGGGTTTTATGTTCCTTAAATTGGATATAAGCAAGGCGTATGATAGAGTGGATTGTGGATTTTTGGAAAGAATGATGGGTGCTTTGGGTTTTGATTATGGTTTTATCAGCTTAATAAGGAAGTGTGTGCAGACTGTTTCTTTTTCAGTTCTAGTGAATGGTAGTCCAACAAGTACTTTTTTTTCCAAGTAGAGGGTTAAGGCAAGGAGATCCTTTGTCTCCTTACCTTTTCCTGTTATGTACAGAGGGACTTGTTAGTTTATTAAAAAGGAATGATTGTTGAGAGGGGGTGGAAGGTATTAGGATATGTCGGGGAGCTCCTAGGGTAAACTATTTGTTGTTTGCGGACGACAGTGTGATATTTTGCAAGGCTGATAAGAGTACTACTAAAAAGATTCATTCTCTTCTCAATAAATATGAAAAAGCTTCGGGGCAGTGCATAAACAAGGAAAAGACTTTTATGATCTTTAGTAAAAATGTTAGTGAGGCTGGAAAATCTGAGATCATGCAGCTTTAGGGGGGAAGTTACACTCAACAGTATGAAAAATATTTGGGTTTACCTCCTATGGTGGGAAGGTCAAAACAGTGAGCTTTTGCAAATATTAAACAAAAGTTATGGCAAAAATTGCAACTATAGAAGGGCAATTTGTTATCTCAAGGAGGTAGGGAAGTCCTTAAGTTGTCATTATGTCTATTCCTACGTATGCCATGAGCTGTTTTTTATTCCCTACTTTATTATGCCATGAATTAGAAATGTTAATGGCTAATTTTTTGTGGGGCTGTAAAGGTCAAGGGAAGAAGATTCATTGGGTTAGCTAGACACGGTTGTGTGACTCAAAGTTTAGAGGTGATATGGGATTCAAAAATCTTAAGATTTTTAACTTGGCTCTCATTGCTAAACAAGTTTGGAGACTTTTGCAAAATGAGGGGTCTCTTCTGTTTATAATGCTCAAAGCTAAATATTTTCCTAAAACACCTTTGTTGGAAGCTAAGATGGATGTAAATTCTTCCTTTGTTTGGCAAGGTTTTGTCAAGGCCTTTGAATATTTCAGGAGTGGGTGTTACTGGAAGGTGGGTAATGGAAGAGGGGTGAGGGTGTTTCATGATCCTTGGATCCTTGATGTTGCTGCATAGGATCTTCGAACATGTGGTCCAGGTGTGGATTTGAATCTAAAAGTTAGTGATTTACTGGATGATGTATCGGGTTGGTGGAATGTTGAGGTGTTGAGAGCTCTCTTTAATCCAAGAATTGTGGCACATATTATTAAACTTATCGTGTCCTTAAATGCTGAAGATGCTTTATTTTGGTTTCCAAAGAAGAGGGGTCACCGCTCTGTCAAAAGTGCCTATAAGTTGTTTTTTCATCTAGATGGACAAGGAGGGGGGGAAAGCTCTAGGTAGAGATCTATTAATTCTGTTTTGAAGTGTTTTTGGCATTTGAAGTTTCCAAAGAAGATGAAAATCTTTGGATGGAAAGCATGTCTTGAGAATCTCCCTACTTCTTTTAATTTGAGAAGAAAGAAAATTATGGTGGTTGATAATTGTGCTCTGTGTAATCAGGCTAGTGAGGATGTAGTTCATGTGTTGTTCTATTGCTCTAATGTTTTTAATATGCTAGTGAGGATGTAGTTCATGTGTTGTTCTATTGCTCTAATGTTTTTAATATTTGGTCTCAATATCTACCTATTTTGCATAATATTCAATATAGTTTATCATTTTGGGAAGTGGCTGAATTTATTAAGGAGAAGGGCTCAATAGATGATTTCTTAAAGTTCTTTTGTATTGCTTGGGGATTATGGTATAGACGGAACCAGTTTCTATTTGAGTACAAACTCTTGGATGTTAAATATGTTATTTGCTATTCTTTGTCTGTGCATTACTAGTTCAAGTAGGTGCAAGCATTTGATGTGGGTTGTAGAGATATTAAAAGGGTGGTTTGTTGGGCTCTTCCTCCAGTGGGGTTTTTAAAGATGAATGTTGATGGTGCTACTTTCTTTGATCAATAGAGAGCGGGTATTGGTGTAATTTTCAAAGATGAAAATGTAGTATGATAGCGGCCTGCAGTAAAGTAGAAAGGGAGGTGCTTTCTTCAGAATTTATTGAAGCAACGACTATGTTGAGAGGTTTGCAGTTGTGTGCTCAGTGGGTGGTACCAAATTTGCTACTGGAAGCTGACTGTTTAGTTCTGGTCAATGCATTACAGGATGGCTCTTCTTTTGTAAGAGATTTAGATTATTTACTCAGTGATATAAGAAGGTTGATGTGTGGATTTAGAAATATTCAGATTTCTTATGTCAATAGATTGGGAAACTCAACTGCTCATCTCTTAGCAAGACATGCATGGGGGTTAGAAGATATTGAAATATGGTGGGAGGGGTGTCCTTCTTTTGTATCACAAGTAGTTTGGCTTGATAGAAGTAATATTGTGAAAGGACAATTGTTTTGTTTGATTCAATGAAATCTTTGATTATCAAAAAAAAAAAAAACTTGTTTACAATGAAAAAAAAGAAGCAAAAAGATAAGAAATGGACAGAGGCTATAACCATTTTATTGAAAACGACGAGTATGTAACTTTTCATATTATGCTGATATAAATATAAATATATAAATATTAATATATATATATATAATAAATACTGATCTGATGTATGCAACCATGCAATATTTTGGAACCTTATCATCAAGTTTTATTCGTGCAAGAAAAAAGTAATCTCTATGGATACCCATTCTTACTGGCTGTGAAGCCTCTCCTCCCTTTGGCGGTCNTAGTATGTAACTTTTCATATTATGCTGATATAAATATAAATATATAAATATTAATATATATATATATATAATAAATACTGATCTGATGTATGCAACCATGCAATATTTTGGAACCTTATCATCAAGTTTTATTCGTGCAAGAAAAAAGTAATCTCTATGGATACCCATTCTTACTGGCTGTGAAGCCTCTCCTCCCTTTGGCGGTCCCTCCTCCTTACAAGTTGGAGGGTGGCCATCTTCTGCACTAAGTGGTATGAGATAGCTGTGCTAGATTCTTCCATGTCAATTGCTCGATCCGGCTGCCTTATGATTGCATGAGATATATAGGAACCAGCTTTATAAATCCTCATACTTCATTCCTTTTTTATCTTTAAGAGGGTCGACGAATTAAAGTACGTACACCATATATGCATGGGGACCAGCTAAACCCTTCATTCAGCAATCGGCATGCATAAAGTTAATGTGGAGGGAATATTGAGGAGAAATGAAAAGGGAAGGACATGCATGACTTTCCATGAGAATTGGGATAAGCAGGGAGACATATAAAACCGTCAATATATATATATATATATCTATATAAATCTATATATATATATATGGTTTCCTCAAGATGTCTCGATCATAATGTCTAAGATGAAAAATTATATTTGCAAGCCTGCTGACATGATTACATGATTTGAAATCGTGTCAAAAGGGTGAAGTGAGTATTTTGATCTACATGACAATTGGCTCGCAAGTTTACTTTTCAAGACAAAAAATTATATTTGCAAATCGATGTGGAAGAAAAAAAGAATACACCTAATTTAAGTGCAATTAACAGCAAATGATCTAGACATGCCTCTTGGTCATTGACACGATTTGGCAAGCGAATCTCATTTGCAAAATCTGTCCTAAGAATCGACTTGAAACACTCATCATGATGTCATCAAAGAGGAAAGTGGCCGGCTTCACCTTATCATATTCCGTGCTCTCATATCCTCATCAGATGACTTTGTCATGGGGTCTACAAGCAGCTTTGAGCTTACCCTCTTCAGAAAGGCCGTCTGGTGATCTAGAATCGATATGATAGAGATTGAAGAGAAACAATGACTATGATTAGGCTCTCGATGATCATATATATGGTATCCCAGGGGAAAAAACAAAATAAGAAAAGAGGGATGAAAGAGGAAAATATTGAGGAATGTAGGGAAAAGTTTGAGGTTGAGGGGCAAGTGAATCAAAGGAGGGCTGATGAGGAGATAGGGTTTTAGGTGTATTGCGACAAGGCTAGCAGACCCACTAGTTGGAGACCAATGATATCGATGTGTGATTCTATTCTAGCAATACAGCATATATATATATATAGATAGATATTTATATATATATATATAGAGAGAGAGAGAGAGAGAGAGAGAGAGAGAGAGAGGACATCAATGTATAGCAACGACAACTATGGTACAATATGAATATATATTATAATTTTATGATAAAGATCATGATATAGACGTAGATATTATCTGAATTATTTTGTACATATTCTTCAAGACAATTGTTAGATCTACAATGAGATATATATTAAAAAAGAAGTTTACAAACTAGCATGACTTGATATGATACGTGAGATCTATCTCACAATAAATATACTAACGTACAATTTCAAATAATATCAGTTTGTAAGCTTCCTTTATAAGATCTCTTTATAGACCAAATATTTCTCATTCTTCAATGGCTTGAACTAGTTAATGCCGACAATGTCTAATGACCATGAATGTGGCTTGTAATTAAACATGAATTACAAGGAGGAAATCATGAATTTTATTTATCAAATACAATATATAATAGGATGTATATTTAAATATATGAATTTTATAAATTAATTGTTTTATATTTGTAATTAAACATGGAGTTGACACCAAATATCGACTTTGCCTTTGAAGATCACGTCTAAAACTACTTCGACCTAGTGCATGGAGCCGAAATGGATGTCAGTCGAAGTGTTGGATTTGGGTCAGATTTTTCTTGGGCTTTGTTGGCACTTTCTCAATGTATTTGGGGCATTCTAAATGTGTTTGTTTAAAAAAAAACAAAAACAAAAATAAAATTGTAGATGAGTCTTTTTTTCTCACTATATTATATTGTGCGTATGGTTTTGGGCCTTTAAAGAAGTTTTATTTCCCTCGTGCTTGGTACTTAATGTGTTTCCCCAAAATAAAAAGACTAGTTAAGCTGTGTTTGGTTGTTAAATTCATTTTAACGTAATCGTTAATGGGATTTACTCCTTTTTTAATTTTCTATAAAAAAGTTAAATTCATCTCAATCTACTTCATACATGTAAATACATATATTAACTTATTTACATTCAAACACGTCTCAATAGAACCCATAAAACATTATTATTCATAGATCAACTCAAATCATTTAAAATCATCTCAGCATCCAAACGCAATCGTTCTTACTTGATGAAGATCTATGCATGTATGCTGATATCGACCATTCCTCATGAAGGAAATTCTAGCAGCTAGACATTATTGCAAGAGACGTATTTATCCTACGAGCTTCATTACACTGAATTATTAATAGAGCAAATACAATTAATATAAAAGAAAAATAAAGGCATTCAGCCCTTTGCACTTCGGAAGAGGAAAATAGAACCTTCTACGGCTACACAATAACCATACAATATAGCCTTTTATAGTTATTAGTGCATTCAAAACCATGCATGCATCCTGAACAAGGCAGGCATGCACTAAGCCACCAACCAAATTAAAAGTGTTGCACTTCTACAAATGATTAAAAAAAAAAAAAAAGGAAGACAGTACCAAAATAGAAACAAAGATTTAATCATAAAACAAACATATGATATATAAACTAAAATTCCAAATTAGGATGAAATAAGTCAGTAGCAGCAAGTATCCATCAAACTTCAAAGTCAGACCAGCAACAACTAGCCTCCACATTTCAAATATTTTGAACAACCAGCTCTTCAATTACCAAAATGATGGGCAAGCATTAATTTGAATAATGCTAATCAATTCCACCCAACAAAAGAAAATATTACATTGATGACGTCGGACAAAATTAGAATTATTCTGACGGCTGCTTTTTTTTTTTTTTCTTCTTCTTCTTCTTCTTCTTCTTTTTTTTTTTCGTGAAAGTGAATGGAGCTTAATTTATTGTAGAAATAAAAACTATATAAAAAAAAAACTACATAGGACCAACGAGAAAACAGAAATTTATACCTCCTATAATTTCTTCTTAATTCATTAACTAAAACTCCTACAACGACATTTTATTTAAATGAGATAAAGTTATTCTCCTACAAACAATCATTATATTCATGTCTGACTTGAAGCTTCATGGACAAGGTGGAGTTGGGGTGGGGGCTGAAGGTGGCGTTGGCGTGGGAGAAGCTGGCCGGGTGGAGTTGGGGTGGGAGAAGTTGTTTTTGGGGTGGGGGGGAGATGGAGGTGGAGTAGTTGGCTTGGGAATGTGACTGAGGACTTGGTGGACTGTGGCGGCGGGGGCGTTGGCCGCGATGGTGGTGGTGGCTGCTTAATCAATAAAAACTATAAGATTGATGCATTGCATTATTTCGTACATTTTATCACTTCTTAACTTTAAATTGTAGCCCAATTTTATTTATTTTTCTCAATTCTAGGCTTCATTGTTGTCATTTAATTTTATTTCAGATTTGAAGAAAATGAAGACCCAAATTTTAAGATTCAAAATGGAGAAAATTTTGAATATGGTGGGGAATTTTGAGAGTTTAAAAAATGCTGAAGGCGCTGGAAAAGGTGGCATTTTTTTTTTAATACAAAAGCGGCAAATTTTTTAGGATACGGCAATTTTTTGGAGTAGATGAGAAAACAGATTATTCAAAGACGATAAAGCAGAATTTTGAAGTGGAGAGAGAGGAGATTTTGAAGTAGATATTTGGGTGATATGGAATAATGGAGAATTTTGAAAAGTTGAAGACAAAAATTCGAAAAGGCTGGAAGAAAATATGCCAAAAAAGAAGAAGAAAGAGACCAAAAAGGAAAAAAAAATATGAAAAAAGAAGAAATGAAAGACACGGAAGTCGTTGGAAAGGTTGAAATTCAAAAAAAGAATAGAGACGTTGGAGAATTTGAAAATCTGGGAAAGATGAAAAAGAAAAAAAAGAAGAAGTTGAGGCTGAACAATAGAAAATCTGAAGACGATCGATAAGGAGCTGAAAAATTGAAGGAAGCTGAAAAATGAAACTTGAGGATGCTAACGACGAAGACCGATAGTTGATTTTCTTTTATTCCTTTCTGAAAAACTATGGTGAGTTCGTTGATGTTGAATTTAATTTCTAGCATAAAGTAAGTTTTCTTCATTCTAGGAAAACGATNGAGCTGAAAAATTGAAGGAAGCTGAAAAATGAAACTTGAGGATGCTAACGACGAAGACAGATAGTTGATTTTCTTTTATTCCTTTCTGAAAAACTATGGTGAGTTCGTTGATGTTGAATTTAATTTCTAGCATAAAGTAAGTTTTCTTCATTCTAGGAAAACGATATAATCTAGTTTCAAACTATGCATGATTTTCTATGCTAATTTGAAGTAATTCTCTACAATATTTGTTTGCTTTATTCTGAGATAATTGCTTCTAATTGACTTGCTATTGATTAGATGATTTGGATCTTGTGATTTGCTTTCGAAATAGGGAATTATAGGATAGACCTTGGACATTTCAGCATTGGTAAATATAGAAATCGAAAGACTTTTATGAACCTATGTAGTCTTAAAATCGCTGGTCTTAATGCTTTCTTGCTTCATTAATTTGCATACTCTTGTGTAAAATAATGATCAAGAATAAATCCAATTGACTATCGAAAAAGACTTTTGGATGGGTTAGGATATTTTGCTAACAAATAGAGAATTAAATTCAATTAGTTAGATGAGAAAAGTATAGTAAGGGATTAGGTGAAATTGGTTTCCTAGAATTCTTTTTCTCATTAATTCAATCATCAAACAACAACTTTCTTTTCCTTTAAATATTTTCTTTGAATTGATTTTATTTCAAATTGTAATTACAAACAACCTTAGTGACATTTCTAAATAAAGTCGAGATTAATATAATTTTGGTACTTGTTAAAAGTGAGTTACCAATCCCTGAGGACGACACTCTTCTCACACTTTACTATAAAACTATGATCTTGTGCATTTGTAGTTTTGCACCGATCAAGTTTTTGATGCCGTTGCCGGAGATTGATTTCTTCTTATTTTTACCAATATCAATACTAAGCAATCTTGATTTTAATTTAAAAATCCTTTTGTCTTACAGGCATTTTTTACGTTGGATGCGCCATGCCAGATATCTTGATATTACTCATGTTGATCCGGAGATTGAAAAAACTTTTAGATCACGAAGAAAAAATAAAGTATTAGTTATGACTGATAGACAAGCAGATGTACAACCACACACCTTGAAAGATTATGTACGGCTAGTTGTGAATGACAACTACTCGTGTATAAGACACCAAACCATTAATGTCAAAAATTTTGAGCTCAAACCAACATTAATCAGCATGGTGCAACAAGTCCAATTCAGTGGATCTCCACTAGATGATCCCAATATTCATTTGACAATGCTTTTGGATATTTGCGACACTATAAAGATTAATGGTGTTACTGAAGATACCATTAGACTAAGATTGTTTCCTTTTTTTTTAGGGACAAGGCAAGAGTTTGGCTACAATCTCTACAATCGGGAAATATCACTAGTTGGCAGGAGATGGTTGAAAACTTTCTTGCTAAATTCTTCCCACCTGCAAAAAAACTCCAACTCAGGAGTGAGATTGGTCAATTCAAAACAAAATGATTTCGAATCACTCTATGAAGCATAGGAAAGGTATAAAGATTTGATTAGATGCTACCTTCAACATGGATTGCCAGACTGGTTGCAGGTTCATATGTTCCACAATGGGTTGAATGGACAAACTCGGACAATGGGCTGAAGGTGCTACATCTCTTTTGGAAGAAATGGCCTCAAACAACTATCAATGACCAACCGAAAGAACTATGGCTAAAAACGTTGTCAGGATTCATGAATTGGAGTCGTTAGCAGCCCTTTCAGCTCAAGTTGCTTCTCTATCCCATCAAATTTCAGTTTTGACAACCCAAGGATACCACAAAATGCAGAATATGTTGCAGCTGCAAGTATAACAGTTCCGAGTAATGAAACGAGTCAAGAACAAGTTCAATACATCAACACTCAGAACTGCAACTATTGTGGTAATCCTATGCCAAATTACTACTATCCAGACTTCGAAATTATGAGAATTTGTCTTATGGAAACACAAAAAATGTGCTACAACCTCTTCCAAAATTTGATGGTCAACTAAGCAAGAAGAAGATGTCACTTGAGGATGCCAGGGTTTTCTTTATTGAGGAGACAAAAGAAAGGTTAAAAAAAATGATTCACGGTTGGACAACATTGAGACTCATTGTAGCAACATAGGAGTCACTATGAAGAATCTTGAAGTGCAAATTGGATAACTAGCCACAACCATCAATGCCCAATAAAGAGAAACTTTTCCTAGCAACACAGAAGTGAATCCAAAGAAACAATGCAAAGCCATCACACTTAGGAGTGGAAGAGAAATTGAGAGGTCACCATCAAAGGAAACCAAGTCCACCTCTATAGTTGCAAACAATGGTCAAAGCAAGAATAAAGTAGAAGAATATGAGATTGTGGATTATACATTAAGAGAAACTGACAAGCCTCCGGCAATTTCATTTCCTAACAATTCTCATATTCTCCCTACTCCACTCCCTTATTCTCAATGTTTTCAAAACAAAAATTAGATAAGCAATTTTTTAAATTTTGGATACTTTAAAGAAAATTCATATAAATATTCATTTTTCAGATGCTTTGGAATGAATGCCAAATTATGTCAAATTCTTGAAGGACATCATTTTCAAGAAGAAAAAGGTTGAAAGAGTTCGAAACAGTAAAGCTTTCTGAAGAATGCAGTGCCATTCTTCAAAAGAAATTGCCTCCAAAATTAAAAGATCCGGGGAGTTTCACTTTGCCTTGCACTATTGAAAATTCATTTTTTGATAAAATTTTATGTGATCTTGGTGCTAACATTAATTTTATGCCACTTTCTGTTTGCAGGAAATTAGGACTTGGAGAGATGAAACAAACAACCATTTCTTTTTAACTAGCAGATCGATCCACCAAGTACTCATGAGGAATCATATAAGATGTATTGGTAAAGGTGGACAAATTTATTTTTCTTGCTGATTTTGTGGTGTTAGATATGGAGGAAGATGAAGAAGTCCCACTAATTCTTGGCTGGCTATTCTTGGCTACCGGAAGAGCTTTAATTGATGTTCAAAATGGTGAATTAACAGTGAGAGTGAACAAGGAATAGGCTATTTTCATCATCTACCATAAAATTTCCAGAAAAGCCAAGCACTTGTTTTTGGGTAAATGTCATTAAGCGATGTGTAGAAGAAGCCTTTCAAGAAGATGTACCAGCCGATCACCTAGAATGATGTATCACCACTTTATCTCAAGCTTATAATTCCACTAACTCCGCTATTTGTGGATTTGATTACCTGTCATTAGTGAAGAATTTATCCACTATGTATTTGCCTTGGAAGCCTTACAGTAGGACACATCACTTAGCAATGAGTGGAGAGGTTAGAGTAGATTTTAGTAAAGCTAGATTCTGCATTTTCTGAAGAAAAAACGCAACAAGCTACAACTTACATCTCTCCAAAGTTGAAGCAATTATCTGAGCATCTTGGCTATGCATTCTTGGGTGACAATTACACATTTCCAGTGATTGTTGATGCATCACTCACACACAAAGAAGAGGAAAAGCGGCTGCATGTGTTAAGGGAGCATAGAACAGCCTTGGGATGGACTATTTCCGACATAAAAGGTATAAGCCTCTCCAGTTGCACGCACAAGATTTTAATGGAGGAATCTTACAAACCATCAATCAAGCACCAAAAAAGATTAAATCCATCAATGAAAGAAGTCGTGAGAGTTGAAATTTTGAAGCTTGTCAATGCTGGAATTATCTATGCTAGTTTAGACAGCTCATGTGTAAGCCCAGTGCAAGTTGTGCCAAAAAAAGGTGGAATGACGGTGGTGAGGAATGACAAAAATGACTTTATTCTACAAGAACAGTCACGGGTTGTTGTGTATGTATGAATTACCACAAGCTGAACAAAGCAACAAGGAATTATCATTTCCCACCTCCTTCCATTGATCAAATGTTGGATCGATTAGCCGGATATTCCTACTATTGCTTCTTAGATGGTTATTCAGGATATAACCAAATAGCCGTAGCCCCCGGAGACCAAGAGAAAACTACATTCACATGCCCATTCAGAACATTTGCTTTTAGGAGGATGTCATTCGGATTGTGCAATGCCCCAACAGCATTTCAATGTTGCATGATGGCTATCTTTTCTGATATGGAAGAAGATATCATGAAAATTTTCATGGATGGCTTTTTAGTTTTTGGTACATCTTTTGATCATTGTTTTCATAATTTAGCTCTTGTTTTGTAGAGATGTGAATATAAGAATCTAGTCCTAAATTGGGAGAAGTGTCATTTTATGGTTCAAGAAGGGATCGTGCTTGGCAATTGAGTGTCATCTAAAAGAATTGAGGTTGATCGAGCAAAAATTGCAACCATAGAAAAACTACCACCTCCAAAGAATGTGAAGGGAATTCGAAACTTTTTGGGTCATGTGAGATTTTAAAGAAGATTAATAAAAGATTTTTCTAAACTCTCTAAACCTTTATGCAGTATTCTTGAAAGAAATTGTCCATTTGACTTTAATGATGCTTGTTTGCAGGCCTTTAATGCTATCAAGGAGAAACTAGTTTCAGTACCAATTATGACTGTACCTGATTGGAGTCAACCTTTTGAAGTCATGTGTGATGCAAATGACTTTGCAGTTGGAGCAATATTAGGACAAAAGCGAGACAAACTGTTCAGGGCCATCTATTAGGCAATCCGAACTTTAAATGAAGCTCAATTAAATTATACAACAATCGAGAAGGATGCTTGTAGCTATTTTTGCTTTTGACAAATTTTGGTCTTACCTCATTGGTACAAAGGTCATAGTGTTCACTGATCATGCAGCAATTCGTTATTTGTTTGGCAAAAAGGATGCTAAGCCTAGGTTGATTCGTCTAATCCTGCATCTTCAAGAGTTTGATTTGGAGGTTTGAGATAAGAAAGGAAGCAAAAATTCAGTTGCAGATCATCTCTCTCGGCTGGAGCAAGAGGAACTAAAATCGGATTCAGTGATACACGAAGCATTCGCTGATGAACAGCTGTTTGCTTGTGAGATCAAGCTTCCTTGGTATGTTGATATTGTAAACTACCTAGCTTGTAAAATACTACCACCAGATCACACTTATCATCAACGTAAGAAGCTTCTGCATGATGTGAAATATTATCTTTGGGATGAGCCTTTGTATTCAAAAGATGCCCTAATCAAATTGTCTGAAGATGTGTGCCAGAAGTAGAGATGCAAGCCATTTTCCATCATTGCCATTCATCTTCATATGGAGGATACTTTGAAGCAACACGAACAATAGCTAACGTACTTCAAAGTGGTTTCTTTTGGCCTTCAATTTCTCATGATAGTTATACTTTGATGAAGACTTGTTACCAATGCCAACGTATGGGAAATATTTCAAGGCGTCAAGAGCTACCATTGAAAAACATCTTGGAGGTTGAATTTTTGATGTTTGGGGAATCGATTTCATAGGTCATTTTCCTCCTTCCTTTGGCTCTGTTTACATCTTGCTAGTAGTGGATTATGTATCAAATTGGGTGGAAGCAATATATGCAACAACAAACGATGCAAAGGTGTTGGTGCTCAAATATCTATATAAGAATATATTCACAAGATTTGGCACTCTACAAGCTATCATTAGTGACGAAGGAACCCACTTTTGCAACAAGTTGTTTGAAAACCTTCTTTCTAAATATGGTGTGAAGCACAAGATAGCAACTTGGCTACCATTCTCAAACTAATGGCCAATTTGAAATTTCGAATCGAGAAATTAAGAACATCCTTGAAAAGACAGTCAACACAAATAGGAAGGATTGGGCAAAGAAGCTTGATGATGCTTTGTGGGCATACTGTACAACCTTTAAAACACCTATCGGAATGTCTCCTTACCGATTAGTGTTTGGAAATGGGGGTCATCTTTTGTTTTCATTGTCATAACCAAAAATCTTTTCCAACCGTTCTAGTTATCAAGCCATCATTGCATGGTGTATTTTCCATAGTCAACCCCTTGAGCCTTGTTTTACATGAGCATTTATTTGTTCTTTTAATTACATCAACCATTCTCGTTCTAAACCTTAAAAACCATGATTTACCTTTTACAATATGAGAAAATCCTTTAGTGGAAATTTTCATTTCCAGAGAAGGTTAGTTCAAAGGAAATGATCTGCATTATGCTTGCTTTGTTTGATCAAAGTGTCTCTAATAAAATAAAACAAGCTGGGTTTGTCTTTTGCTAGAGGTAAATTATCCATCATGGTAGAAAGCATAAAACAGAGAAAAGTCAACAAATGGAGTGTGGATCACTTCAAATTTTCTGAAGGTGTAGTATTGCTTCCATGATTACAACAATAATAATGTCACCAGTATGAGCATATCGTCTAGAAAGAGTTTCGGCTTGAATCCTGTGGAATTCTCTTTTATTTTACTTATCCATTTCTTTCTTAACCCTCACATTGTGTCTTGTCATTACAACCTGATTAAAGACCTTTTGATTTCTGATTTTGGTATTTGACTACATTAGTGGAGAGGATTTCTGAAAATTGGACTTATGGGGTTAAGTTTTGAGAGAATTCTTCTGGTTTCAGTTGTTCTACTTTTATCTGACTTTGTAGGTGGTTTGGAGTTAAATTGACTATCTCACACACACACACACACTTAAGGTCTTAGTACCTCTTAACTTTTGCTTGACAAATTACTAAATTTTTTATTGATTTTCCTCCTATCATTGATATTAAAAGAGTAAGATATTAGTGATGAAATCTCATTCAGATCATGGCTTTGTGAGTGATGAGACTTCTCTATGGGGTCTAGTTGATATTGTCTATATTGGTCTTCTGTTTTCTTTTCTTTTCTTTTCTTTTCTTTTTTTCTTCTTTTTTTTTTTTTTTTTTTTTTTTTTTTTTTTTTTNTGCCTTGCATTATTTCGTACATTTTATCCCTTCTTAACTTTAAATTTTAGTTCAATTTTATTTATTTTTGTCGATTCTAAGTTTCATTGTTGTCATTTAATTTTATTTCATATTTGAAGAAAAGGAAAACCCAAATTTTAAGATGCAAAATGGGGAAGAATTTTTAATATGGTGGGGAATTTTGAAAAAATGCTGAAGGCATTAGAAAAGACACCATATTTTTTTTAATTCAAAAGCGGCAGATTTTTTAGGATATGGCAGTTTTTCGAAGTAGATGAGGAAGTGGATTATTTGAAGACGATAAATCAGAATTTTGAAGTGGAGAGAGAGGAGATTTTCAAGTAGATATTCGGGTGATATGGAATAACAGAGAATTTTGAAAAGTTGAAGACGAAAAAAAGTTGAAGAAAAGACGCCGAAAAAAAAAAGGCCAAAAAGCAAAAAAAAAAAAAAAAANGAACCTATGTAGTCTTAAAATAGTTGGTCTTAATGCTTTCTTGCTTCATTAATTTGCATACTCTTGTGTAAATGATGATCAAGAATAAATTCAACTGACTATCGAAAGGGGCTTTTGGATGGGTTAGGAGATTTTGCTAACAGACAGAGAATTAAATTCAATTAGTCAGATGAGAAAAACATAGTGAGGGATTATGTGAAATTGGTTTCCTAGAAATTGTTTTTCTTATTAATTCGATCATCACACAAGAGCTTTCTTTTTCTTTGAATATTTTCTTTGAATCGATTTTATTTCAAATTGCAATTACAAACAACCTTAGTGACTTTTCTAAATAAAGTCGAGATTAATATTATTTTGGTACCTATCAAAGTGAGTTACTAATCCCTGAGGACGATAATCTTCTCATCGCTTTATTATAAAACTACGATACTGTGCACTTACAGTTTTGCACCAGTCAAAGATTGAGATTGAAAAGAGGCGTAAAACTAGGGTCTTGTAATAAGGGCGTGTTTAATGATAAAAATAAGTCATTAGAGGTAACCTAAGACTCCTTCAAAGTTCAACTTGAGATAAAATTGGCATAATGGCTTAATTGGCATTGGAGCTAAATCATAAAATCATGTCTCTTTCTTCTACTTTCTTTTCTTCCAAAGTGTGCGAAACCAGAGTTGACACCGCCAGGAATTACTATTTCCCGCGAGAAAAATCATGAAAAATAATTTTTGTGGCGCTTTATTTCTGACAAAAAAGATTACTACCATCGATATGTATTGTGGGAAATAGACATTTGCGACATAACTATATCGCCGTAAAAAGTCTTTTAAAAATTTTAAAAAAAAATTGTAAAATACGACCACACATGTACAACTCTCATTAATCCAAATACAACCCCAAACCACAAAATTAGTTGTATGTAGTTGTACTTGTGCATCTACAATGTAGATACCTATAAACATGCACTAGTGCTAAACATGCAATCATGAGTTTTATGTACTTGTAGTTGGCAAATAAACATGCGACGATGTCATAATTAACAATTACTGCATCTCTAAAACAATTAATGCATCTCTAAAACTCAAGTTTTACATGATAGCTTAGACAGTGAATAGTTTTTTGGCCAAAATGGGTGAACACAATCGCTAGAGTACATATGGGTGAACAAGATCTTAATATGAAATTTTTTGCAGCAACATTTATCATGAGTAAGACCTCACCTTTTAGCATGGTCTACCAGTGCCAGAGCCCATAAAGCTTCAAGGGCATATACCCAACACCTTTTATCTATTCCAGATATCATCAAGTGGAAGATGTGCACTTGTGTGTTCGTGTGCTTTCCTAAAATTAGCTATAAACATGCTAGAATTAAACAAGTAATCCCAGACACTTAACTAGAATTATCTCAAAATGTTTGTCATAGTTCACCACCACAAAAATGTGTTCAACCTTGGTGATCTCATGTCTCGACTTGATAAGTGCCTGCAGGCAAATCAAGAGAGGGACAAAACCAAGAATAAAGCCAATAGAAGAGTTTTGAAGACTTGATTAATATTGACAATGATATAAGTAGATAAGAAAATTAAGAAAAATGGGGAGTGAAGGGGAATGAGTTAGGCTTTCTCTATATATTCAAGATAAACCTTTGTGCTTATAGGGTACCATCATTGTGCTCGTCATTTTCAAACCAGCATACAGAGAAACTGGCAAAAAATAGACAACATGATACCTAAGCATCTGCCAAATAATTAAAAACCATGTACTCAAACAGAAAAGAAATTCTCATTTGTTAGAATTTGTAAGAAATTTCAATAAAATGGCGCACCTTTAGCTGGTCTTTCTTGGTCAATGAAAGGACCATAGCTGGAAGTGATAAAATCAGTGGGACATAAACCCTACACCAGAAAAAGAAAATTACAACAGTGGAATTAGGTAAAAAACCACTTTGTAACTTCTGGTCAAAGGAAAAAAGTAAGCTAATATGTAAAGGTCCAGCACATATTTCAAACTATGTTGTAAAGCTCCAAAAAGCTCAAGTACAAAATATACTAGTGTATGCAAGAAAGGGACTGGTTGGTAGCCAACAGAAGTTCAAAAAGCTCCATAATTCAGGTTGACTATTTGCAGATATATCCGATGCCTCAAATGTTTCTGATGTTTCAGACTCACCCTCTGTTAAAAGTGAAACCAAAGAGGTGAGAAAACATGTATAGGATTACAAAATAGACGCAATAGCTAAAAAATGACCAATCCATAGGGTGTTTTAGAGACCTTGACTACTAAATAGGTAACTATTTTTCTCTTAAATATTATTTAGTAAGTAACATTCCTAAAGCAAAAAAGACCCACACTAGTTAGTCTAGCATGGAAAAGCAGAAAAAGACAGGATAATACAGGGTTTTTCATGAGTTAAATACATTTTACATGTTACTAGACTCGATTCAACTAAAATAAATGATAAAATCAATTTTAATGACCAAATACAGGAACCATTAATATCAGTTTTCCTAATGCTTTAACTACCTAAAGTAGTCAAGTTTTCTAGAATGAACAAATAATTGTTTTAAAGCATCAATCAGTCAAGGTTGGCTTACGGCCCACTCACTTGGGCTAACAGTCATTGCAGTTGCTCAATTGCTAAAACATTTTGAATTGACCTTTAGAGTGAATAAGCCAAAGAGATTAGATCTGTACGGAAATTTTTCCTTCAATGGTGATTTGGCAGTGTCAAGATTAACTGACAAAGAGCTCATAAAAATCCACTCCAAAGACCAGCATCACAGTTTCAAAAAAAATATATACATTTTTTTTTAGAAGAGCCGGTAGCTACACATATAGCGGCCATGTCCCAAGTTTATTAATAAACCCTTACTTATGGCGGAGGGGATTTGAGTACACTAC